>VHZZ01005252.1:21733-34639 GCA_009801015.1 Silene noctiflora
TAAAAGGCATCTAAAAGACATATTCTAGCGCGAAATCCATACAAAAGGCAGTTAAAGGGAGGCATAAATGTATATATAAATATGACTCATCACATTTACAGTTCATTATATCATGCATAATGGTGACACAAGTTTTGGCATAGAAGGGTGGTTACACACCAAGCGATCAATCCCCGATTATCGAGAGGGATGCCAATCCTAACAAAATGTGTAAGGTTGGTGCCCTAGCCTCGTTCACGTAAGAAGTGAATGCTCTTTGACGAAACATAAATGTGTAACGTCAATGGTATGTTTGACGCAATCGAGAGTCAAAACAAGGGGATGAGTAAACTCACGCCGACGAGATGAGCCAATTGGTCGATAAAGGATAGGTTTTGGCCTGGACAAGGAACTCGACTTATGACCACAATATCAAATGATGCACTTTAACCAAGACCTCATTCGAGTTTCACCATCTAGGGATCACAAAGGCACAAGTGTCCTAGTTCTCCCCAGCAGAGTCGCCAATCTGTGAACGCGGTCCACCCTCACACCGGCTCGCGGTCGTACTTCATTAGAAAGCCACGCTCGGCGGCCTAGGTGGAAAATGCTATCAGCCGGATCTCTTTAGATCGGTCTGTTTTGTCTCGGTAAAGGTCTTGAAACGATGCTATATATTTTTGGAGTCGCCACCAAGAAACTATGGAATGCTTGGAAACCGTTTGAATCCATTTTATATATCGGTCAAATGAAGAAAAAAGCGGTGCGTGACATAGATCCTAAAGTTAAGGACTCGTCCCTCTTTTAGCATCCTATCGCTAGAATGACTCTCGTACGCCCTGGATAAGACCATCCACTATCCAAAGGTTCTGAGTAAGAGGTGAGGGTACGTACTAGAAAGCTCTTTAATCAAACACCCAATCCTGCCCCCGGTAGCGGCCTCTACTGATCGATCTTGGTTGGTTAAGTGCAAAAGTTGATAAAACGGGTTTAATGCATGAATGCGCATCCACAAGTTTATACCTAACATGTGAGATTTTCTATGTTATTTTTTTATCCAAATATCAAGTAGTTGATGTCGAGTTGGATTTTATTGTTAATTTTCATGCAAGAACGGAAATTAAGCATCCATTTAACGAGTTAGGTTTATGGTGCTTGACACGATCTATTTGTTTGAAAGAGTGTTTTGAAAACATTGAAATGTGAAATATGAACTCGTTAGTCTGATCAGTCATGTATTCGAGTTAACCGTAATCGGGATCGTCCTAAACTAGTGGTGGAAATGAAACAGAAGTAGTGCCAGACAGCCTTTAAGTCGCGGCCCTATGGGCGATGTAACATGGTCTACCCTGATTTGAAAACTGGGGAAACAGAAAGGTCCTTGGGGCGCGAAGCATACGACGATCCAAGGAGCCCCTCCTTGTTGCTTAAAATGTTAAGAAAACCATTACGAAAAGGGTGTTGAAACCCGCTTTTGTTGAAAAGGTCGTTAAGATCGCTTTTGTTAAAAAAATGTAGAACGTGACTCGTTATATTCATCATTATGTTGATGATATTCGTTGTCGGGTTTTAAAATAAAGACGAAAGTGCATGATATGAACTAGTTATGTTAAGTTCATTGCTTTGTAATTAGTCAAAGTTTATCATCGTACTCGGGTTAAACCGACATGGTACGAGGAACCAAGGATGATTATGAATATGACTAAAATGTTTGAAAAAATGAAAGAAGTAGGAGATGAAAATGTTTGAATATCCGTAAATGTGTTAATAACCAAGGATATCATCGTTATACGGAATAAAACCGTCGTGGTATAAATAACCACGGATGATTTTGGTAATGGTCAAAAATATTTCTCATAAGAATGATTTGAAATGGTAAGAAACCCGTAAAGGAAGTTGATAAAATAACATGTTAAAATGTAAAGGAATGATGAACTCAAACACATTTGAGTTCTGACCGGAGGAGCCTAAAGAGGTGCGAGGTACCTAGTTGTGACTAGGAGCTTCTGCCTCAGGTCAAAACCCGGTTTTGGCTCAAATAATCCATGTTTTGGATTATGTTATGCATGTTTTATCATTTTAAAGGCATGAAAACAGTAAAGAACACATGAAATAAGAGGATTAATTACACCCTCATACTTACATGCTCGGTTGCTTGACGAGAATCGACAAAGTGTAAAACTTGTGAGTCGGAAAGCTCGATTTGAAAAACCGTTTTTTAAATATGGAGTGTTGTTTTGCTTTAGTGTTGGTGTAGTTGGTCGAAGTGATAAGTCAAGTGTTTTAATTGCACGATAACGGTACCAAACAATGTATGGCTCATTTTTTTTATCAGTAGGTCAAAAACACTTGTCGGTTTTTGACTTTAGAAGTCGAGGTCTAGAATTATAAGGGTTAAAGAATGGGCGGACTCTCGTGTGCTTGTAAATGGTGGTTCTTTAGGGGTATTTATAGAGAAGTGTGTTGTCTTGTGCGTTTTGGGCGACGAGGCCATGCATGCCATCCATTGAGGCGCGGGTGTATTGGCGACACAAGGGGCTGTCTTATCCCTTTCGCAAATTTGGAATTTGTGGTTTGTTCTACCCTAAGTTTTGATGAGTATCTTTTGTGGGTACTTTTATTTCACCATGTACAATAAGATGTGGGTGATATTTGGGGTTGGTTTGTTGTGTTTGAGTCCGGATTTGAATTTTGAGTCGGTTTTTGGTCCGATGTTGGTTTTGACTCTAATTAGTGTCATTGTGACCTGTCGTCGTGAATAAAATACTGCAGCTATTTTTCAAATGTTTTAAAAAAAAGTTTCATTTTCGAAATCGTTTTATGCTTTCCGACGCACTGTTATACAAACGGTCGATCAAACACAGCGATTTTCGAAGCATGTTGTAGTCCGATAATCTTCGAGTGCTTGTTGGGGATTCCACAGATACCGGTATCTACAGTGAGTCACCTAATCCAATTCTATGATGTTATATAGACTTGGTTAACTTGTCTAGGGGATAAGTTTGAAGTGCTCATTTTAAATTTTTTGTGTTGTGGACTCCTTTTAATTGCCAAAGAAACCTTAAATCATATTGAAATGTTGAAATGTCACAAAGTGAGTTGTTTTTTATGGAGGCGTACCACTCCTCTGTCTTTGGAGGGGATACATTGAATTGCGCCCCCATAATGGTTGTGAATTCGATCATAACCAAGGAGAAGAGTGACTATCACCCGAAAAAGTTATTGTCTAGAGGTTAACCAGTTTCCTAATAAGTGATTGGCGAAAGCAAAGGACACTAGCACGCGTGGGAAAAACCTCATATTAAGTTTTGAAATGTGAAAATTGAATGAAGCCAAATTTTGAATGTTAATAAAATCCACTTTTGTTTAATGAATTGAGCACTTCATTCCCAAAAACCTTTTGTTATGCCACCTTGTTAGGCAAGGGGCGATCCTTGGCCTTTACTTTTTTAGAGAATCTGAGGCATGTCGTGTCATATTCCACTAACATCGTAGGGATCAACCTTCCATTCCATCTAATCTCCCTTGACGAAAGCATTTAGTGATTGTGGATGAAAGTAGCCAAGTTTAACACCACTTGGAGGTGACTTGTTTGTATCAGCTTAGAGCTAGTGTAATACTCCTCATTTCTGGTCGTGGCGTACCCGGTCAAGTAAGCTGCACTCGACCCAGTGCCTCTTCTGAGTGTTTTTGTCAGGCTACTAACTCGGGGTACTCGACCGAGTTAGTGTGACACTCGGTCGAGTAGCGTGTACTCGGTCGAGTATGTTGGACACTCGACCGAGTGTCTGGTCGACAATATGTTTGCGCGGTTTTATTAAGGTTATTAATGAAGTATATATTATCATCATCAGTTTCTTAAAACATTTTATAAAACCTAATTATATTTCTAAACTCTCTATGATAACCTTAATCATCTTCCAAGGAAGGATTCATCATTTCGAGCATTTGGATTTCCCCATTTCTGTATCATTTGTGTAGTAAGTCTTAATCTCTAATCTTTAATCCAACTTGTTTAATCGATTTCCATTGAGTCTATCCCTAGAATTTGGGAATTGGTATTTATGTTGTTATGAATCTTTGATTAGAGTTTATAATGATTGTATATGATTATTGTGTGTAGGTGACGGTCTCATAGAGCATTGCTATTGATTGCCTATGTGTGCTTGGATTGCAAAAAGGTAGGGTTTCCCTACTCAATACAGTTGTTTGATTGGTTGTGAGATGAATTGTGCCTTTGTGATTATTGTGGTTGATTATTGTGATTATTATGATTGTGGATGTTGGAGGTGATGAGATGGATATTGTGAACCATGTCGGGAGATAGTTTCACCCTCTTATTTTGCCCCTTGTGACTCTCGTTGTAAGGGGGATTTGCACATTAATGAGCTTGGGTTCCCTCGTTGCATTGAACAAGAATTTTATGTCCACGTTACGGGTTGGCATCGGCAGGGGTGGGTTACCTGTTATGATAGAAACCCGGCTACTCGTTGCGATGAGAGACATAGGTTACTATGGAGATTAGAGTTGATGGAATTGTATTGGTTTGTTCAATGAATTATATGTGATTGTACCGTTGTACTTGTGCTTAATTGTATAACTGTCACTGAACTTGTGTGGTGTTTATGTTGTTTCTTGTTTTCTCTTACTTGCCTGCAGTGATCCATTTGATATTGTCGGCAAATAGTGAGCAGTGAGTTTTGACAGGTGATCTTGTGGTTACTATGAGCTGTTGCTGGGGTTACTAGAGGAGGTGTGACATCTTCATGTCTCACATAGTTTAGATGACAGTTATATTTGGTTCTTTTGTATTTTCCGCTCTTAGATTTGGATTAGGTTTTGAGTTGTAATCCTTATTTTTGTTATTAAGGTAATAAAGTTATTAAATTATTCTTTTATTGTCTATTTCATATGAACTATCTCGGGCAATCGAGTTGGTAACGTCCTTATTTGGTAGGGAAGGCCTTGCTAAAGCCACCATGGTAAAAAGGGGTGTTACAAAGTGGTATCACAACGACGATTATGTAACCTAAACCAATGAACCAAATGAATGTAGGGTGTCAAATAAAATGAACCCGAGTAAAGATTGTTAGGAGCCAATATTGCTAGGATTGGAGAGACGTCCCTAAATCGCACCATGGCCCTTTCACTCTCAAACCGATCACCGCGTTGTGAGCACCTTGAGTGGGTAGCTAGAGTGGATGCTTGTAATGATTGAGTATGGTGGTTTTATTGCTTGGATGTTTAGTTATTGAAACTGTTTGAATATGATGTGTATAATGAGTAATGTTATTGGTATGAGTAAGTGGAGGAATAACGTGTATGGTACCGAATTGTGACATGTTTGGTTGAGTTCATATTGATGATATGTGATGAGTAAGATTCTGTTTGGAGGTACGAGTAATTGGAAGTTGCGACAATATGTATTCTGAAAGAATAGGGTGCGTAATGATATGAAGTGATAAGAAGGCATGAACATGATTTTTGACATATGTATTTAATATATTGTACAATTTACGTATTAGCATGATAAAAGTTCACCTAGGGGACATGTTGTAGGAGTATTGAATTGCCATATGTTTACATTGTTGGTGTCCAAATTATTGGAAGGAAATCAAGTAGTTGTAATGTCTATTTAATGAAGGGTCATCTTAAAACTATTATAACTTGATATCTATACATGATATTGATGTGATTCTAATTGTTGGTGATAGCTTGTTCTTTTACGATTCTAACGATAGGTCACACGCCCAAAATGACCAAGAAATGAGGGAGATATCACCGTTTTACGAAAAATGGACGATGTTGAGAACTATGTAGGGCACTCAACCAAGTGCACCTTTGTACTCGACCGAGTGACACTTACTCGGTCGAGTAGACCACCACATTCGACTGAGTGACCCCTACTCGGTCGAGTAACCCTTTTTTTCTCGACCGAGCAACCCGAATACCTGTTTTGCGTGCATCAGATCTCCCATACTCGATTGAGTAGATTGATCACTCGACCTACCTCTGTTATGGTCTTATGTTTATCTACTGACCCCATTTGCATGTCATATCGACTTCAAAGATGTTCTTTTTACTTCTTAATGTATTATTTTACACATGTATTGGTTTATTGCATGAGTTAGCTGGATCCTATAATGTGAGGTATATATGGTTGTGACGGATAGGAGTAAATTTGATGAGTTATTGAGTCAATAGCAAGTTTTGTGAGGTATGGTGAGTGTCATTGTTGTGAGCTTGGGTAATGTAGTGATAATTATATAGATATGGCCATGTGGTAATATAAGTTTGAGGAATGTAATCACGGAGGGTTGAAAGAGGAATATGAGTTGATGTAATTTGGAATTAGCAGGAATTGATGGAGGAAAATGAGGATGCTTATGTTGACTAGAGATGTACGTGCTAGAAACTCATTACCGTAATTGGAAGAGAATTGTGCCTAGCGAGCTTGGCTTGATTTATGTTGGTATGTGGATTTGTATATGGTTGTTTGATTGGAAATTGGGGTTACAAATAGAAAATCATGGTTATGTAAAGGATTTGGAGAGTTATGATTGCAAAATTAAGGAGATACGGGCTTTGGAACAAGGAGGAGGTGATTGAATTACTAAAAGGCTAGGTAGTGTAATTAATGACTTAGGGTGTTAAATAGTGATGGTAAGCAAAATGGGGATAAAAAGACCGACATGAGTTGAGAGGACGTTGACATGAGTTATAAAACATGAGTATAAGGGAATATGGTGGCGTGAAGTACTATAATGAGGACATGAGTTAAAGGTTATATAAGATATCGAGACGACATAATAGTCACGAGTTTTGAGGAACTAAAGGAATGAGCATTTGATAGAGTAATTGTAAGGTGTAAGACTTTGATGGTAAGTTAGGTGGTAGAATAATCAAGAACATAATTGGTATGGATATTGAGGTAATTTTGTTGATGGGAATAATGGAGGTTGCTATTGGGAATTTGTATTCAGGGTTGCGACGGAGTATAATATGTTGGAATAGAAGGCGTTTAGTAGTAGTTGAGTATTAGTTATATGGTCACATCGGTCAGGTGGTGGTAATTATGTGAATTGGAGAATGTGTTATGAAGTGCATATGAGTTTAACCTGGTGTTAGAGATATATTATCAATTGGTAACTTACGTGATCTAGAATGGTTAGTTAAATTTGAATGTGTATTTATGATATATGTAAGTGATTGTGTGAGGTTCCGATCTCATGAGCAGTAATAGTATGGGATCTCATTATTTTGTATAATATCAATGTTCTGTATTGTGATCTAGTAAGGCGATATTAAGGAAGGGTAACCGGTGGTTGGAATGAGTTGTGAGGTTTTATTACTTATTGTCAGGGGAGTTGTACTAAAAAAATGTTTATATGTGTGTATAGTTGACATGATTAACGATGTGGTTGTTGTGTTCCGGGTTGCGATCCGGGCACGGTACTCCGTGTTGCGATACGGGTACCCTCGCGCTGCGGTGAGGCTGTTGATGACGGTGTTGCGATGCCGTCATCAGTTGTGGAGGAGGAGTCAGAATGGTTGATAAATAAGTTTTGAAATATTATGTTCATTCTACTTTACCATATGAAGTGGTGTCATGTTTTAATACTGTTGTTTTCTGTAAACTCTTAGACTTGTGGGTGACAATATGGATGAATATAGATGAGAATTGCACATGTGGTTATTTATTGTCATAATTTCAGGGATATTTTGTTGATGAGACATAGTGTTGAAGGTTGTTGGAGTACTTTCGATCTTATTTTAGATAAAATATTTATTGACATAGTTGCGGCAAGTAATTAGCAGAATGTGTTGTACTAAGCTCGAAACTGCAAGTGGTTCGTAATCTTTTGTTGGGTGGTAGGTATGGAGTGTTAGTGATTAATATCATGTTAAAGGTGTGGACGAGCTTAGCAGCAATAAAACAAACTTTGAGGATCTCGTTGGTGGGTAAGAATTGTGGGCTGTGTGTTAATGTATTTAGGATAGGTGTGTGAATTGCGGAGGATATTGTTGTACGGTAATGTTGAAGAGTTAAATTAGTGTATTATGTTGAGAATTTTGTGGTAAATGTTAGGTGGTGAGTGGAGGGAGTAGAGGTATAAAAATTGTTAGAGAGAGTATGGAATATGATAATGGTATCGGTGTTGATGTTAAAGTAAGGGTGGGTTATCAATGACACGAGATGGTGATAATGGAAATGATTAGCTAAGGATCTAGTGTCGGTTGGGTTACGAGGACGTAACATTTGTTCTTAGAGGGACAGGATGTTACACTGCAGTGATTGCGGTATATTTTTTTTGTTTAGTGGTGATCGGGGTATTAATTATTTGATGGTTCTTGTGGTATTAATTGCTTGGAATTTACTGTAGTTGGTGAGTAAGGGGTAAGTGTATATAATTGTGATAGTATTGGCGGTTTTGGATAGTGACGACTATGAGTTTGAGCAAACTTCGAGGACGAAGTTCATTTTAAGGGTGATAGAATGTAACATTTCATTTTTGGTGGTTGTTCTTACTTGGTGGATCTTATTGATATTGGATTTTTTAGTGAACGGCATCATAGTAAGACAGTGTTAGCGGTGCATTGGTGCTAGTGTCGATGGTATCTTCCAGTATTATGGAGTTTAATTGAGTGGGTGTTGAGAATAAAGGAAGAGGGTTTGTGTTGTGTAGATATGGGTGTGAACTTTGAGGACGAAATTCGTTTTAAGGAGGGAAGACTGTAATAATCCTCATTTTTAGTGCGTCTGCTGAGTGTTTTTGTCAGGCTACTGACTTGGGGGCACTCGACCGAGTTAGTGTGACACTCGGTCGAGTAGCGTGTACTTGGTTAGGAATGTGTTTTGCACGATTTTGATTAAGGTGATTAGTGAAGTATATATTATCATCGTCAGTTCTTAAAACATTTTATAAAACCTAATTACATTTCTAAACTCTCTAATCAGCTTATATTAGTCATCTTCTAAGCAAGGATTTGGTAATTATGTTGTTATGGATCTTTGATTAGGCTTTATAGTGATAATATATGATTATTGTGTGTAGGTGACGGTCTCATGGAGCATTGTTATTGATTTATTATGTGTGTTTGGATTGTACAAAGGTAGGGTTTCCCTACTCAGTAGAGTTGTTTGATTGATTGTGAGATAAATTGTGCCTATGTGATTATTGTGATTGATTATTGTGTTTATTGTGATTATTGTGATTGTGGATGTTGGAGGTGATGAGATGGATATTGTGAGCCATGTCGGGAGATGGTTTCACCCCCTTGTTTTGCCCCTTATGACTCCCGTCGCAAGGGGAATGTGCAAATGAATGATCTTGGGTTCTCTCGTTGCGATGAGCGGTAATTTGATGTCCACGTTGTGGGTTGGCATCGGCAGGGGTGGGTTACCTTTTGCGATGGGAACCTGGCTACGCGTTGCGATGAGTGACATTGGTTACTATGGAGATCGGAATTGATGGAGTTTTATAATGCTTTGTTCAAATGAATTATATATTATTGTACCGTTGTACTTGTGCTTAATTGTATAACTGTCACTTACCTTGTGTGGTGTTTATGTTGTTTCTTGTTTTCTCTTACTTGTCCGCGGTAATCCATTTGATATTGCCGTAAATGGTGAGCAGTGAGTCTTGACAGGTGATCTTGTGGTTGCTATGAGCTGTTGCTAGGGTTACTGGAGGAGTCGTGACATCTTCGAGTCTCACATAGTTTAGATAACAGTTATATTTGATTCTTTTGTATTTTTCGCTGTTAGATTTGGATTCAGTATTGAGTTGTAATCAGTATTTTTGTTATTAAGGTAATAAAGTTACTAAACAGTTCTTTTATTGTCTATTTGATATGAACTACCTCCGGAAACCGAGATGGTAAAGTCCTTATTTTCTAGGGAAGGCCTTTTAAAGGCACCTTGGTAAATGGGGTGTTACACTTAGTGGCTTGGAGAACTAGTATCTATGACAGAATGTGTACCCTTGAATTTCTTCCCTTTTAGTTGATTTTCGCCACTTTGAAGAGGAAAGTGGTTATTTATTATGTAGATGCATCCTTTGTTTTGTTTATGTGTTTCATGTAGGATGCATCGCCATTTTGGCAAGCCCCACCTTGCCTTACAAGTTGAAGGGGCGGAGTGAGACCTACTAATTGTCTCACATCGTATTTTCTAATTAGTTTAGTTTAGATAAGGGTCTTGGTTTGAGTCACCTCTTTACTCAAGACAAGTAAAGGTTCGATTTGAGGATATTTGATGTGGCCTTGAAAAGCGTACTATTAACCCCTTAACGGACCCCATTTAGCATGCTTAATCGTAATTATTAGGATCATTTCGACATTTTTAGCTTCCTATTTGTTTTTCTATGGGTTTCTAGCCCATTTATAGGAAATGAAGCAAAATGAGCAGAAACCTAGCTTCAACGGAGCATTTCGGAGCTAAAATTGACAGTACTAATGACAAAGCATGAAGAAGGAATGAAGTATGGAGACTTTTAGAATGGATTGCAGCTAAATAGGAGCAAGCCCCATAACCTAGGGTGATCCCCATGGCACACAGCCTAAACAAGGAAGGCCACAATACAGCAGCGCCCAGGCGAGTCAGCCTGAGAGCTCGGGTAAGCACAGGCAGAACCCGGGCGGGTGCCAAAGGAGGTCGGGCGATTTCCCAAGCAGGCCTCACCCAAGCTCAACAGTGCTCGGGCGGGTGTCGAGGAGGCCAGGCATGGCACTCATTTAACGCCTTGTTTAGGTGAATTGGTTTCCACCTAATTCCCTAAACCTTGTATTAGTATAAATACCCTCCATTCTCCATGAGGGAAAACACACATCATTAGAGAAGTAATTAGCTTAATCATAAATAGCTATCTTAATCTTTCCATAATTGCACTTTAATCTTTCCACACTTAATCTTAGATCTAGTTTGTAATTGAAGGATTCTTGGGCTGTATTTGAAGAAGGTGACAATTATTTATTCATCAAAGGGGTTCTTTTATTTTAATCTTCATTATTATTGTTCAATCTCTTATGTTGGTACAATTCTCTACTCTTACATAATTTCTTGTTAATCCTTGTTAATTACTTTACTTTGTTCATCATGTCTTCTCTTGCTTTGATGATTGACAACATTATTTGTTTGAATTTCATGATGATGAGTGGGTAGTCTATTAGTTAGGGTTAATGGGATTTTAGGGGATTTATTAAAGGGTAGATGCATGTTTTATTGAGTCCATCTTAGTTGATTAAACTGGTTGTTATAGTTCTAGTATTAGTGCACATGCTATGTTTGATGAAATGTTTGATTCACGACCTTGCATGATTTTCTACCCATTCAACACCTTATACAAGACCTAAAGTCTTAGGAGATGTTAGACCATGCACTATGCTAGTAGGGTGACTGAGTGTACGCGAGAACCTAACTTGACTCAACCTATGGATTGCAAGACTGAAAGTTTTAATCTTATTCTATCAATGACCTTGACCAAACCCTTGACTCAAATCCTTGGATTTAACATTTGATTTTCCCTATGATCCCATGACACTGTAATGTTTTTCTCTATATTGTTTACATCCTTATTTTACATACTTGCTTTCATTTGTATACATTTGTTGTTAATAGTTGTAGTTGTTCTATTCACCTTACCAATTAAATCAATCGTGACACTATTGTTACTATTTTAAGCACTCTCTTTGTTGAAATAAAAGCATAACTAACCGTCCTTTGGATTCAACCTCTACTTATTACTTGCTAAATTGTTTATTGAATTAAAAATATTGTTAGGTGGTTAAACAACGGATCATCAGTTACATTCCCAACAAACCTACCCTTCAGCTCAACATTGTTTCCAAATGGTCATCCATCAAGTTGAGCTATCCAACTTTCACTTGAGAGTAATTTCTCTTGAACGAACTAACTCATCTCCATCACATTTTCCATCAAATGTAAAAAAGTTACTTTTATCTTTTCTACTCTTGAGAATCACCTTACCTTTTTTAGTGACCTCTAAAATACCATTCTTAGCATAATGGTGCAACCCTTATCATATAATCTACCTAACGAGATTAAATTTCTACTAATGTATGGTATGTGTCTCACATATTTTATATATGACCTAACTCGCCACAATAGAAGCACTTAATATTGTCAAACGACCCTTCTTCATGTCACGCTAGTCCGCCACGAAAGATCCTCCGCTACTTGAACAACCACCACCTCCCTGCTTCTTCAATTTTTTTGACTCGAGCAAAACCACAATGGTCTCCTCTAAGGTTAATGTTGTCTTCCACAGAAGTAAAGTAGTAATAACCGTGTTATACTTTTTGGGAAGAGAAGGCAACAATATTATACTTGTTTTGGTAACAAAACAATCGAGTACTTCTTAGTACAAATATCATGTGTTTAGCTCTATGAATTAGTGATGCGTGCCTTTTTTATATACGGTTCTTCTTCTATTTTAGCTTACATTTCTATTCCTTTTCTATGTCATTTCACTATTATCTTCCACGCATTTGCTACTCTGGGAATTTGTTGTAGCTTTTGCAGATTATTTACCTAAATGTAAGAATGCAAGCCAAATCATGTCAATGGAAGGAGAAATGAGCTTTCACCCCTAACCTTGGCGCAATTGGAGCTTGAAAACCACCCCCTTTGATTCCATAGAAAAGCAAGGAACCTTGGGCTTTAAGTTTTGTTGTTCGACGAGCTAGAAACGCCAATCGTTACCCGCGCAAGATGATCAATAATAGAGCAAGGGAAGCAGATTCAGTCGACCATATGCTGAAGTGGTCAATCGAGCAAAGGGAAGAAAGGAAGCTAGAATGCACTAACTTTCTGTTGGAGTAAGTGTCCTCAACAATAGTGCGATCACAAGATTTAAGTATCATTGTAAAACTCAAAATAAGAATACGTGAGGGATGATTATTTTA
>VHZZ01005253.1:71881-85400 GCA_009801015.1 Silene noctiflora
ATTAAAGGGATATACAGGTGATCTATTAGAATCATCTAACCATTATGAGTCCTTTGAAGCATTATACACCCCTCTTCACCAAGGGTCACGACGACAAATTTCAACTTGGGTAGTCTCATTAACATAGAAACTAATGCACTGGGAATTGATGGTGCCATTGTCCAGGCCTATACATATATAAGACGGGAGAAATGCTTTTAGATTCCTATTTGAACTTTAGAATTTAATAAAATAACTCATGGAAGAAGGCTAACTTCTTCATGTACACTGTCGATATATAACAAGCAAATTTTGACCAAAATGAAGGAAAGGACAGCGTCATTATTTCACTCCTAGCACTCCTAACTCAAATGTGCTTTATAACAGTAAAACTTTTGCTCTTGGCAAATCATTTTTATCATTCTTCAGACAAATATCTAAGATCCAATGTCAATTGTTTCAAATATCCCGTGAATCCTTGATGATTGGAAACAGATGGTGAAACTAGAGGTGGCAATCGGGTCAGTCGGGTCGGGTCAAGCAGGGTCGGGTCATATCGGGTTCGGGTCATATCGGGTCAGCCTACCCTTTCGGGTCAAGTTGGGTCGGGTTCGGGTCGTTATCGGGTCGGGTCATTTCGGGTCAAATGATGTGTCGGGTCGGGTCGAGTTTGGGTCGGGTCATTATCGAGTCCGGCTACTTAATCGCATTACTACAATTTKTAACCATTAAATTTAGTTTTTAACCTATTATTTCGTTTAATTACTTCATTATTAGGTCAAACGTATCAATCTTAACACAAAATCACTTTCATTTTGATCAAAATTAAGCTTAATAACTGTTGGGTCATCAATTTAATGGGGTCAGTATCGGGTCGGCTCAATATCGGGCCGGGACTGGGTCGGGTTCGGGTCTGTGATAATCGGGTCATGTCGGGTTACGGGTCATCATCGGGTCGGGTCGGGTCGGTTTCGGGTCACAATATTTTCGGGTTCGGGTCGGGTCAGACTTGCCAGCTCTAGGTGAAACCGGTGCATTTTAAGCGAATTCTTTAATTTTCTTATCTCGCTATTTGTTACACGAGTCCTTCTCAAGTGGATTGTATAAAAGATCTTATCAAGCACCGAAAGTAATACAACCTTACTCCATTGAAAAACCTACCCCTTTGGCAATTGGACAAATAAAGAACACTCTCAAGTCTCAGGAGTCTCAACTATTGAGCGGGTAAGAATAAGCCTTTATAAAAAAATGTTCATTATGCTGAACTGCCACGCAGAAAACTAGTGTTACCTGAGGATATTTGGCTGAGCAAATAGCATAGTCTGCTATATTTAGAAGATTATCAAAGCCTTCCTCTCCCATTTCTGCATCAACTAGTATTGGTATATTTCTACGGCATGCCTGCAACAAAAACTGCATTACATCACTACAGCTCCTCCATAGGTAATATGGAATTAAGAGCCAAGTTCATATATAATCACTACCCTACTGTCCCCAAAACGTTGCAAGGGAGTCAGACACACATTACACCCAGTCTTTCCCCTACTATATCAGAGAAGCTATTTCCACCATTTTGATTTCGTCCATCAAATCTAAAAGCCAAGTAAGCAACAGATGTTTTGCTCCATTGGGAATAAATAGGGTATTAAACTAGAAAATTTAAGGCAGAAGAGAGAGGGAGAGAGCATGAATAACTGAGATGATGAATGTTACATTTACCTCTCCTGCAACAATTAAAGCCGTTTTAAGCGAAAGTCCATCAAAATAGACCAGCTTAGCACCATCTAAAGCAGAAGACAAAATTGTAGGAGTGAAGTCGTCAGGTGTCATGGGAGGATATCCTGGCTGATAGATAGCTGTCCGAGTTTTCCTGGGAGCATCACAGTAAGCTTAAAATTAAGTGAGTAATTACTAATCTACTACAGATGTTGCCTGTGTTATTCCAAACTCAGTAGCAAGTGTCCGGAGTTGGGACACTTGGAAATGACAAAGTATGACTGTCCTACATGGCTGATTTTGTGAAAATTTTACTTTTACATATTGATCTAAAATGAAGTGCTGAAGTGTTGTGTCGTGTCATAATGTCGAAGTGTGAGACATGCGATACACTGCAAGGCCGGGGTGTTGAAGTAGAATAGGATGTCGGAGCTAAAATATCGAAAGCAATCATGCTATACTTTTAGATAAAGATAGTTAGAAAGGCCTCCCACTACAAGCTGCAAATTTACAAGAGGGATTAGCGCTGCAGAAAACTGGGATTTATGTTTGAACTATGCTCGAGAGAGAGAGAGAGAGAGAGAGGATAGTATAGTAAAACAAAAGGGTATTTGATATGGAAAACCATGGTGAAGTATGGGAGATCAGAAATGGCCGAAGAGACGAAGAGAACTGAGCCCGTGGTCATTTTGTGTGTGTGTGTGAAAATTGAAGTAAAGATCTCACATTTTACTATCAACTATGACATAGCTATACATCGAACGCCCTTCTTTGGAGACCTGCAAAACAAATTAATGCTTGAACGTAAGATTTCGTTGATGTAGCAAAGCATGTAATCTAACCTAACACATTTGAATTTAATGAAACAGAAGAAAGCAACAAAGGAACGATAGTGGTGATATAAGAGTCAAATGAATGGGGTTTGTACTTTCGAGACTTCCTTATGCGAAGCAACAGACTCAATTCCAGGAAAAGAAATGGCAGTAACTGTTGAACAACTACAATAGTGAGCTAATTTATAGATTAGTAAAACACTTGGGGGATTCACCAAACTTCTTTTCCAATTAGCACTAGCAGCACCGCTCGCTTGTTATATTTCCATGTGGCACTAGGCACACCGCGCTTGTTAAGTTGTAAGCGAAAAACACAAATTAAAAGTACACTTTAGAAAACTGTAACACATTAAAAAATCACCACTACAAAAGATGTATCAACACCGTCAGCTGCAAGCTCATCTAACATGGCGATTCCTTCAGAATCTTCAGCAACCTGATGACCGACAAACGCAAGTTTACTGGACAATCAAGTTATTAATTCTGAGTGATTACTAGAAACAGCAAATAAAAAGTTACTGTAATTGATAATAATTAAACTGGAAAACCCAAACCTTGGCAATAATTTTTGGTTTTAACCCAAGACGGGCAGCACAAGTCAAAGCATTCCCCACATTACCACCCCCTTGAACCTGCGAAGCGATAACAAGAGTAACATACTAGATTAATATCCTACTCTTAAGTGCTGAGTTAATGTGAGCAACGATCAATATGCAATAAGGTTTGCTAGACAGACAATCTTGATAATATTTATACTCATATGAATCTTTAAACTATAAAGTCAAGATATTAACTAAATGTAGCGACCTTCTGATAAATTGTACCTTGTAAGAAGTGCTTCTGATCTTCTCGTCGGGTTTCGGGAACTCATCAACCATCACTAGGTAGTCCATAGACACACCCCCACAGCCTACCTGATATCACTCCCAAATTTCATCAGACATGAACCAAATTTACACGATATTTATATATGAATATCAACACACTTGTAATTGCTCCCTCCTTTCGAGTATCAATCCATTTTCAAACGGTCGTTCAAAACATGTGAGAGGAATTTTGAGCAAACATATGGAAATGAGTTGAAAGGGAGGGAGTATATATTAAATTATGAGATGGTTCAGAATTAAGGAAAAAGGCCACTATACAAACTTGGGAAAAAACAGAAAAAACTGAGACCTTTGTTGCATCAGGATCATTTCATAAAAAGAGAATTTTGAAATTTTCTCGGAACAAAAGTTAAAATTTCCCAATTTTATTGCACCAGCTCAACATAAATGATTCAAAAACACGCCTTGACAAATATTGATAGATGAGTAAGAGAATCACCTATATGTATGCTGAGTAAATCTCATGCGAAGCCCTCTATTCGCCTAACATAACTACTTTTATGCGACAGTTTTATCATGAGACAGTCTCATATAAAGAGTAAGAATTATTGATGCATGAATTGGTACACCTAGAAAAGAAAACAAAAACAAGAAACTACCAAAGAAAAAAGGAGACACCTTACCACAGTGTGATCAGTAGGGAGTGGTGAAAGTGACTGATGACAAGACACCATGACCCTGTTACAAAAATTGAGTAATCAACTTTCATTAAATAACATTCAGTTGACATGCAATCCACTAAACCAAACACACATTTTTTTTAACAAGAACAGAACATGGAAATAGAAATTAAAAAACAATTAGTCTTCTGCAAGGCGGTTTTATGCTAATATTGTGTAAAACCGATCCCAGCTACGTAGAATATAGCCCGTAAATGTGTTTGATGAAAATGAAAATGAAAACCTGGTGGTTGGTCGATGACGATTAGAATATGATTTGAGCAGAGGAGAGGATGAGATGAATCTATAATATAAAGATGATGAAGATGAAATATTGATGGACAACATTTTGGGAGACGGGTTATTGAGCATATATAACATTTTTCCTTGCTTTTTCTTCTGTTGTAATTGTTAAGGTATATTGTTTAGAGAGATAGATAGGGATAGAAAAAGGAATGATGATGATGATGATGATGATGATGAGTGTGGAAGTTAGAAAAGTGGCAGAAAGTTGGTGAGTGATGAGTCAGACGTTGCATCTGTGAGATGGTAAAATCTAAAGAGACACTTGAATATTATTACAGTTAAGTACAGTGACTCAGTGAGTAATGAGTAGCAATCTGGGAGTTGGATGTCTGGTTGGTCATTTCGTGTTAAATGGTGTATTGGATTAGGTGGGTTATTATTAGGTCGAGTAATTAAACTCATTACTTTAAATTTTGAACATTAATATTTAGTTTTTAACTAGTATTTGGATTAATTATTTCATTATCAAGTCAAACGTATCAAATTAAACACTGAATCACTTACATTTTCATCAATATTAAGCTTGATATTTGTTGGGTCATTACCAGGCCAGGTTCACATTGGATCGAACGGGGTTAGGTTGGATCACTAATTGTCAATTCATGTTGAGTTACGGGTGAGGCCGGGTCGGGTTGATTTCAATTGGCAAAGTTCTCGATGCAAATCATATAAGACTTGCAGGCTTGTCATCTCGAGCTGCATAACCCGATCAACACGACACGACACGACATAAACCATTTATCCGTATACGTAACAACGTAAGCCCGCAATTAACTCAACCCGTTACTCTACCCCTTTCAAACAAACCTCTATCACAATTACACTTTGCGTCCACACGGCCGCCGCCTTCTCCGTCGCCTGCTCTTTTCAAACCCGAACGCCGTCTCAACAGCCCGTACACTCTCTCTCCTCACTCTCACCGCTTACCTCAACTCAGTAAAACCCCAAATTGTATGCTAAATTTGTAATTTTGATTTTGATTTTGCTAGGGTTTATCGGAAAAATGTTGTTGAGAAGAATATGCGGTAGAATTTTATCAGCAGCAGCGAAGACTGAGCATCCTGGTGCTGCTACTGCTACTGCTACTGCCACTTCTTCTGTGCGTAATCCTCTTGAGGAATTCTTCGAAGTTGATCGTTCCGTTGATGATGATAAACGCCTCGTTTACGGTTCGTGAGCTTTCACGTTTCACTTTTCGCTTTACAATTGTAATTATTGAATTGCTTTTCTCTTTTATGTAATTGATTGATTGATTATAATGTGAGTGCAAATTTGTGGTATCAATATTAACAAATAGGAAGTACTTGAGCAATTATACATCTTGTTTTCTTTTACCAGTACTAAAAGAATTCATCGGAATGTTGCTATCTAGTGTTCTGATTGCATTTCAATAAAGCTAGGCTAACTTCATGTCTGTTTTATGTTCAGTATTCGTTTACATTTCATTTTTCTAGCTTGAAGAAAAGCCCCGGGGTTTATTCCTTTTTTTGTTGTAATTGTTGATTTCATTTTGATACCGGGAGCTTGAGTTCGCTCCCTGAATGTGTTTGCTCGTGATCCTGGTTAGGGTTTTTGTAATACTTTGAGGCTTTTGTGTGATTGAGTGATCGATTGATTGAGGTTAATAATTTGATACTCCGCATTTTGTAATTATGTTTCATGTATTTTTTTTCTAGTAGAAGGAATAATTTATCGGAATGTTGCTATTTAGTATATTGATTACGTTTTTGATACAGCCAGGGCTAACTTTATGTTGGCAAATTACCCCAAACATTTGCCCCTACTTTTAAACGAGCAAATTAGCCCCAAACGTTTCTTTTAATGTGCAACTGAGTCCACTTACCTATTTCCGTCAATTTTATTGCTGGAGAGTTATGACGTGGCACCGAAATAAAAGATATCTTAATTTAATTAAAAGAGAGAATTTAAAAACAAAAGTTTTACGTGCTAAAAAAAAGACCCTCTTATTTCTCTACGTTTTCTTAATACTACTCTACCTAATGAGCCACTTACCAACTTTCCTGTTGCTTTCTTTATCTCTCCCCTGTAAGTCCATCTAAAACTCACACAGCTCTATTGTTCCCACCATATGCTATATTTTGGTGCTCAGAAATTGAATCCAAATTAAGACGAATAAGCTTTTAAAATTTCAAGGGACAAATAAACAAGTAAACATGTCATTCTCTTCATTAAATGTTTATTTCAAAGCTTTTATTTTTAGATTCATCAATGTTTGAAGACAAGTAAAGATGAGAAAAGGGAATGTCATTCCTTAACCTAAATGTATTTTACTTCAAAAAATTGATATATGGTAACCCCGTGTTTTTTCAAATTCTACATGGTAACCCTACTTTTCAAACAACACATATGGTAACCCTCAACTCTACTAATGCTTATTAGGCCTCGTTCTTTTGGACTTAAAGTCACTTAACTTAAGTTCACTTCAGATCTTATAAGTTCAGTTTAGTTCAGATCCTATAAGTTCAGTTCAGATCCTATAAGTTCAGATCAGTTCAGATCCTATAAGTTCAGATCAGTTCAGATCCTATAAGTTCAGTTCAGATCCTATAAGTTCAGTTCAGATTCTATAAGTTCAGTTCAGATCCTATAAATTCAGTTCAGAAAACTTATATACGGAGTATTATTTTTACAAATCGATGCAAAAATATTTGACATTAATTATTCAATACATATATACTTTATGTTTTTAAAACAAAATTATCACTCTCATTATTTTTTATCGTAATGTAATCGTAGTATAATGTATGAACAACCCAATTTATATAATGCGGAAAAATGTTATTATCTTACCTTGCGTTTTAGACTATATTTTCTTATCAATGTTTTCTCTTTGTTGCCCACTAATTTCTTGTAAATTTTTTGTTTAATCTCAATAAAATTTTGCATAATAACAACAACAACAACAATAATAATAATAATAGTAATAACAATAATAAAAATAACAATAAAAATAACAATAACAATAATAACAAGGTTTCTTTACCTAATAAAAAAACAATAATAACAAGAGAATAATAATAATAATAGTAGTGGTAGTGGTAGTGGTAGTGGTAGTGGTAGTGGTAGTGGTAGGGTAACCCTCTGGAATTTTCTACATGGTAACCCTCTATTTTTGTAAATCCTACAAGGTAATCTTATTTTTTTTTTTACAAAACAAACTCTTAAATACACTTAATTTTGTCTACTTTGTACAAAAAATTGTGAAAGTGATAAGAGATCATAAATTTCAATTTGAAATCCATTTAAATCACTTTTCACTTTATAGTTGCAGTGGTAGTGGTTTTTAAGTTGTCTCTCAATAAACATTATTGATGAACACAAATGAAGAAGGTTGTTTGATTGCTATTTATTTAATTTATTGTTATTAAAATGGTGAATTGCTATTTGCTAATGGAATTGTGGGGTAATTGTCTTATCTCTTTACAATCTGAAATTCTCATGAGGTGAATTCTACGTGGCGACTTAATAATATTTGTCAATTTACATGATTATGCATGAAAGAAGCAATTTCGCATAAAAATATCACAAATAATCCACTTATATATGTAGATTTAACATACAGTGTGCTCATTTTGATCGATCTTTAGTTACTCAACTTAGGTGCATGTTGGCGATGTTGCAATTTAATAGAGAGTATCATCTAATTACATTTTTTGGAGTAATTAAGTCAAAAACGTGCTAAAAATGATTAATTAAGGGACTAAGGGAGTGTTTTTAAGAGTGTTTATTTGGAGTTATATAGGGTTACCTTGTAGGATTTTTAAAAATAGAGGGTTATCATGTGGAAAATCTCATAATGGAGCAACCATGTCACATACTTAACGGAAAAAGTGACGGAAAAAATGTTTTATGGTCACGCTAACAAGTACTAGTAGAGTTAAGGGTTACCATACGTGTTGTTTGAAAAGTAGGGTTACCATGTAGAATTTGAAAAAATACGGGGTTACCATATAGAATAACCCTAAGATATTTTTATTTCCTGTGCCACATCATAATTTTCCGGCGATAAAATTGACGGAAATAGGTAAGTGGACTCAATTGCACGTTAAGAGAACGTTTGGGGCTAATTTGCTCGTTTTAAAAGTAACGGGATCTAATTGCACGTAGGGGTTAACGTTTGGGGGCAATTTGCCACTTTCCCCCTGTTTTATGTGAAGTATACGCTTAAATTTCATTTTTCTAGCTTGAAGAAAAGTGCTAGGGTTTCTAGCTTTGTGTTTTTTTTGGTTGTAATTATTGATTTCACTTTGATACCAAGAGTATGAGTTTCGTTGCCTCAATAAGAATGTGTGATGCTGTAACTTATATAATTGGTTTATCATGACCCTTGTTAGGATTTTTGTAGAGTTTATGGCTTTTGTTTGATTTATTGTTAATGTTTGAATGTGAGTGTGAACATGTGGTGTCGAAGAAAGAAGATATTAACGAAATGTGGCTATCTACTTTATCGATTGCATTTTGATATAGATAGTGCTAACATCATAGCTATTAATGATTACAGCATAATATTTTTGATTGAAACATTGATTGAAGGTTGATAGTGAGTGTTAACTTCGTGGCATCAATTGAAACAAATAGTTAACAATTCTCCTCAAGTGTCTTTTCAAGAAGAAAGAACAATTTAACGACATCTGGCTATCTCGGCCCTAATTTATTGATTGCATTTCACTTAGGAGAGCTAACTTCATATCTGTATTTCTAGCTAGAGGAAGTTAATTACTAGCCTTAAATTGGTTGTCTAGTTTACTGTTTGGTTACATCAGTTCAAATATCATCAACTTCACGGCCTATTTAGCGAGTTGATAGTCTTGCTAATAGTTGGAAAGTTGATATGTCGTGTGTATTGAATTACTCACCTTGCTATCCTCATTTTTCGGTGGCATGTATTGCTGCTTCCATGTAAGGATTATAGTTGTGGAGTTTTCTTGAAAGAAATTGTATGGTAGGGTCTAGGGTGTCAAAGCTTTTATTTTCGTAGCGTGGTGATAAAGAGAACAACCAAATACCCACTCATTCTTTTTGGCTACTCTTGTTTTGATGTCTAAGGTCACGTAGGTGTTGTGTCCTAAGAAATTTTCATTTTATTCATTTTTACTACTTGTGATCGAAAATGCTACGGAGTGTTTTTTTTTATTTTTTTGGTTTTGATTTCTGAAATAAGTATATCTGCCGTGACTAATTTCTATTAGGGCGAAGTTGGAAAGCAAGTGAATTGCGCCTTAAATCTTGGGATGATCTCAATAAGCTTTGGTATGTACTTTTGAAGGAGAAGAACATGCTGATGACACAGCGTCAGATGCTCAATGCTCAGAACCTGCGCTTTCCCAACCCAGAACGTATTCCAAAGGTAACTATGTGATTTTTAACATGTGGTACTTTTTAACATGTAGATTGAACTCTTTTAGAGTCAAAATCTCCCTGTTGGCCTGAAACGGTAACAAATCTTACAATCACATTGAACCGTTTTATTACTTGTCAATCTTAAGATATATTCTTTTCAAGCTTGGTAATTAGAAGGCTGCTTTGTGGGGATGGTTGATAAATACTTGATGATGTGAATGACGTAGTAAGGTTGAATACAATGCAAAGGAGAACATATTAGCAATGTGGACCTTGTGGTTGTTCTGCTGGATTTGAGTTGTGTTGCCTTTTATATTAGCAGTTTAGTGGAGCTCAAGGACGGGTAAGAGTAGAGGCTTTGATTTTGTGTGGTCCTAACTCTCCTAAGAGTGAAGACGTTAGTGATGGTTTTGAGCTTAGTTTCTCGGAATAGCTATACCTGGGAGTCTGGAACAACCTTGTTCATCTAGTGGAGTTTTCACTCAAGAATGCATCAATTCATCATTCAGTGTCAACATATTTGCATAGCGACTTGAATTAAAATATGTCCTTAATCGTGTTTTGGGCAGTTGTGCTACATACATGCTAATACAGTTATACTATGTTTTGCTGGTTTGTGTTTTTCACATTGCCTTTTTATTTTGATTTCATTATATTTTCTGTATATTTGAATGCAGGTCCGGAAGTCTATGTGTCGAATCAAACATGTTTTGACAGAGAGGGCCATTGATGAGCCAGATGCCCGCAGATCAGCTGAGATGAAAAGGATGATAAATACCCTTTAATATAAGGTTAATACCAGAAAGAATGATGAATTTAGGAGGTGTTGGATGCTCATGTTGCCCTAGGTTCTCACTTGTGAGAGCATTGAAGTAATCATGTATGAACTACAAAACCAACTCGTCTTTCATGAACTTCTGCTTTTTTAATCTCAAAGCATCTGTTGCCTGTTGGCTTTGCCTTTTCTTGATCAACCCCTTTTTCTTCGTTATCCAGTTTAATCGAGATAGGTAGGAGCGTAGAATCTCGTGGGTGGCAAAAATTTCCCTCCTAAGTTAAAACAATGAAGCATTCACGGATCCTGAACTCGATACTTAAACCTGTTGCTGCATGATCCAAGTAGCTAGGGTTCCCTTGTGTTTAGTTTTCAAGCTCGGATTTCTCTAGTCATAATAATGCTTTTATAATTTGCACGACTGCCAAACTTTTGGTATATAGTGCTTCACTTATTGTGAAATAGCAGTAGTAGGTGCGATTCTCGACACAATGGTCATTATGTCACAAAAACAGTGGCTGGCCGTCTTCATATCTAGATCTAACTCTTAACTCTTAACTCTTAATTGTGTTAATTGGCTGCAAGTGTTTGCATGGTCAATGGACAATGATGTAGTCATGTACAAATGGTCAATAGTCCATTGGTTGACTGACGTACTGCACGGTCCATAAACGTGGGGTAAGGGTGGGAAAATTGTTGCCACTGGTAAAAATTGTCGCCAATTTCCCACCAAAAATTGAGAATATGTACTCTCAAGTAACATATTTCGTTCCATTTTTTTTTTTTTTTTTTTKATCAGGAGTATCCCCTACCGACAGTTGGGAAAATAATTGTTTTGATAAATTGAACGTCGTAAATTTTACATTTGGAGAGATTGGTAATAAAAATAATAGAGTAAAATATAGCTTACAGTACAACAATAACATTACTCCAATGTTTTAAGGGCTTTAGTAAACTGTGCGCTAGGGACGATGCTTTCTTACCCATATATGAGCGACGCAAAGAGGTTGTTTCCTACAATTGCATTGAATAAGTGTTATTTCGCATATTATAGGTTTCATTCCCAATCTTGAGACTTGTAAATTCCAAACGACTTATATACCCTTTATATCGCATATGTTCCCTCGGTTCGAGATCAATAGAACTATCTTTATTTTAAAATACCCTTTATAAAAAAAGTCAAATAAATAACTACCTATTAAGACAAAGGGGGTAATAATAGGAAGTCAATATAAAAAAGTAAGGCGGATATCAACTAATGCATAGACAAAGGACTAACAAGTCAATGTACATCTCATGGAAAGACTTGTGCTTAGACATGGCAGTCCATTTATCTTCAAACTGGACATCTGTCCTTGATTAATTAGACAAATATCTCCATCTAATCTCTTTTACTAATTCATCACCACTTTTATCTACTTGTTATTTGTAATATATGATATATCTCTCAATTCCGCCGCTGTCACTATTAATTTTATATATTTCATATCCTTACCATTAACAACTATAATTTGAATAAATATAGCATCTTTGTTTCAGTCAGTCCACCCCACGTCCAGCTTTTTTCCCTCTATACATGATATATCCCTAAAAATTAGTTTTTTCTACATTTTTTTAGCTCAAGAAATTCCCAAATAATCCCATCCAAAAAAAGAAAGAAAATGAGAGGGTATGCCAAAATGAAGGGAAACAATTCATTTTCTCAAAATTCAAATTTTAAAAAAGAATACCCATTTCTTGATGTGGATTTTGATGATGCA
Source organism: Silene noctiflora (assembly GCA_009801015.1). NCBI lineage: Eukaryota > Viridiplantae > Streptophyta > Magnoliopsida > Caryophyllales > Caryophyllaceae > Silene > Silene noctiflora. The sequence continues at coordinate 84,158 of VHZZ01005253.1, forward strand.
CTAGATGTATATTCATCAAAACCTCAGGAAAATGAGCAAAAACCCAACATTATTAAAGATGATAAGAAGAAGAAGAAGAAGAAAAACGCGTTTTTCGTTGAGAATTCCGAGGAACATGTTGACGAAGAGGTGAAAAATGATGGAGAAAGAAATGTTGGAGGTGTTTTGAGAAGAAATTACACAATTTCTTCGTCTTCAACAACAACAACAACAACATCAACAACATCATTGGTATACCAAAAGAATGGTAAAAGTGAGAACCTAGAGAGGCAAAGTAGCACAAAAGCAATCCAAAAGGCAGTGAAGAGGGCATTTTCGACACGACGGTCTTGCTCTGTTAATTCTAGTAGGTACTGCAGGATTTATGATCAACCTAAGAATGTTAGAGATTTTGACTATAATAATCATAATGATTATGATTATGGTAATAATGAGAGCCTTAAACATTATCATCATGGTCGTCACGATCAAGAAGATGATGATGATGATGAGTATGAAATTGAGAGCAATGGGTCAATGGAGACGACAAGTAATGGAAAGGTCAAGGTTGGGTCCAAGGTTGCTAAGGCCTGCAAGCGGCTCTTTAGCCGTTAGATTTCGTTAAATATATTATGTTTGTGACTTTGTGTCATGTAATTTAATGTAATCTTTCAACTTACTCATCATGCACTAATGCATTATGGAGTAATAAATTATATAATCAAATACTATGCCAAGTTTGGACCATTTTTTCACCTTGTTTGGATGCTGGATATTGGTTTTCTTGTCCCAAAATGTTGTTCATGATCATTTTTGTTTAGATGATAGAATCTGCGGCTGTTATTTTTGGTGTACACTCGGTAAATCCATGAGTATAAATGATAGCTTGCAAATCACATATGTCAGATTAACAAAGGGTAATACGTTCAAAGTTTAGAAGACATAGGCTCAAATAAAAAATGATCGTGTTTTTGATAAACTTGTGATCCTTAAGAGTTTCACCTCTAATTTTATTAAACTCGCAAGAGATTGTTGCTTATTTAGTCGTGCACACTACATCAGTGTTACAGATTTTTGATTGACAAATTAAACGGTAGAAGTTTTTGCCCTGTAATTATAAGAAATGATTGAAATGAGAAAGAGTAACGGGCTTAATGCCACGACCTTCATGAGTTGTGACTAATTCACGGAGGTTTGTAAAAGATGCTTGTACAATATATACGCGAATCAGGTATATTAGATGCTGTTTTCATAAATAGATTGG
>VHZZ01005255.1:17043-28777 GCA_009801015.1 Silene noctiflora
TGTCAAAACAAGCAAAGATACTAGAATACACATATTAGCTCATAAAACACTATGATAAGTGACAAATGACATGAAAACTAGAGCTAAAATGAGGGATAAAAATATATAAATTAAGCACTTATCATGGTATATTGGGAGAGAAGAAAACCCTTGACTTGAACACACTCACATTTTCGCTTGACGCTTTGCAAAAGTTATCTAAAACATATTTGATAACTAAAGCTTGATCGACTCTAACTTCCGCAAAAAGTATCATGTTGTCAGCAAAAAACAAATTAGATATCCTCGAGCCTCCTTTGAAAATAGGAATAGGTAACCAATCGGTATACTTAACCCGCTCGTCTAGAGCTTGCTACAATTTTTCTAGACACATAATGAACAAGTAAGAGGAAAAAGGATCCCCTTCTCTGACTCCTCAGGTGGGCGTGAATTTTTCAGTAGCTTCACCATTCTACAAGATTTGCATAGTCGATGTAGTAACACACTCCATAATTGTGTCAATAAACAGAGGAGGGAAACGCATGTTTGAAGGGTGTCTCCGATAAATTCTCATCGTATACGATCATAGGCTTTTTCGAGATCAATTTTAATAGCCATGTAACCTTGAGCCCCTTTCTTTCTACGCATGGTATGAATGGCCTCCTGAATAACCACGATATTATCTGTAATCTGGCGGCTGGAAAAAACCCACTTTGATTTTCCAAGATAAAAAAAGGAATGACTTTCTTGATACGATTAGCAATGGTTTTGTTCACAATTTTATAAGCTACATTACATAAACTAATAGGTCGAAACTGGGATATATGTTCGGGCGCACTGACTTTAGGAATAAGAACAAGGTGAGTATCGTTCATACCAGTTGGGAATCCTTCTCCTTCTAAAGCGTGCATCACCATGGCGCAAACATCAGTTTTGATAATCGGCCAGTGTTTTTGGTAGAACGAGGCTTGGAAACCATCGGGACCTAGAGCTTTAAGAGAACCCATATCGAAGATAACCTTCTCAATCTCGGCTAGCGAAAAGTCTCGTGTCAGCCAATCCCATTGATCATTACTAAAGTCTTGAAAAACATCATAGGGTAAATCAGTCACTTCATCACCTGGAGCCTCTTCGGTGTAGAGGTGTTTATCTTAATCGATAACAAGCCGTTTAACCTCTTCTTTCTCTTCGACCCAAATACCATCGTCGTTTTTCAAAGAATTTATTTTATTGCGCCAACGACGTATGAGAGTGCTAACGTTGAAATAAGAGGTATTCTTGTTCGCCGTCCTTGATGAACTCGACTCGAGATTTCTGGTGCCACAATAGCTCCACTCTTTCCTGAGTATCATCTAATTCCTTCCGTAATCTAGTCTCCAATTTAATTAAGTGTCTTTGACGATTAAGAGATAGTTCCCGATGGCACCCTTCTATTCTTGCTAGCAATTCCTTCTTTTTACGAAAGATGTTGCCAAAAACCTCTTCATTCCAAGTTTGTAGTTTAGTAGATAGGTTTGTTAGTTGAAAAACGAGATTGCTCCCACTGGTCCAACTATCGTTAACAAACTCGGTGAATTTTTCATGGGTTAACCACACGGCTTGGAATCGAAAAGTCTTTTGAACCGTGTTGAATGGTGCAAACCCGTTAGGGGAGATGAGCAATGGACAATGATCGGATTGGAAATCGGGTAAATACCTAACACTTGCATCTCCAAAAAGAGTACTCCACTCGCTATTACACATTGCCCTATCAAATCTAGCGCTTTGCCTAGTTTCGACTGAATTCCCTCGTGCTCACGTATGAGATGGACCCGAAAACTCAAGCTCAATCAATTTGCAATTCTAGACCTAATTATTAAAAAGCTCACACCTTCTGGCCATGTTATGATCTCCTCCATGACGCACCGCAAGAGAGTGAATCTCATTCAAAAATCTCTCGCAAGAAGCCACGGATGATTGTTGCTATGAGCGTAGTGTTCTAGTTCTGTCCACAGCTCATGCCTGTTTTGAGGATTCGGGCTGGCATAAACGGTAGTAAAAACCCAAGGAAGGTCCCCTCCTTGAGCTACTTCTACTGTGATATATTGTGAATGTTCCTTGACTAGAGAGACGAAAACTTGTTCAGTGCGCCAATACAACCATATACCTCCGCAAAAACCAACTGCATCGACACGGCAATGTCCATTATAACCCAAGACTCTACTTGTTTTGTCAGCGTTAGTACCCTCGTTATGAGTTTCAAGGAGCGCAATAACGGAAGGCTTGAAACTCTTAACCACTTCCTTAAGGGCATTTTTTTTTTGTATTTCCGGTCTCCTGAATATTCCACACCATACATGTGATAGGGAAAGGTTTGGAGTCAGGGTAGGGATTCTATCAGACATAGAAAAGGGACTCAATGAGAACAAGTTGGAAGGCTTGTTACTCATTCGATATTTAAGTGCACAATAAATTTATTCATTTTAAGATGCAGGACTTTGCTAACGTAAGGAAATTAGGCGGTGCCACATGGCATCTAAAGAGATTAAGATGCTTGACTTTACTAACATAATTTTAAGTCTTTCGATCTTGATTTCCAAACTTATAATTTGGTTGAAGGGTTAAGATATTGATGAGGATCCTAGAATATTTGGCGAGGCTATGAAGTCTCAAAATGTTGCTTGTTGGAAATAAGCAATCTCCCTTACTACTAAGAGAATAAAAATTCTCTTAGTTTTCCCGCCTAAACAATAATTCTCATAATTGGGTCATTTCTTAGATTATAAACTACATATGAATAATGGGCTACAAACCAATTTCTATTAGTTGTTATTAATCTGTAAAAGTTGGGGCTTACATGTGATTTATATAGTTTACCTATGAAACATGATTGCATTACAACAAATCGCTACTTCTTAATTAATATTATTTCGTATAGGTCATTTTGTAATAATATATTTAATCTAAATTTTATAAATATGAAAATTCATATATTGTCCGCTAAATGATTTAGGTAATTTTAATTAACATTCTTTATAAGAGATATTCACAGATAGCTTTAACTTTTAATACTATAAACTTTGTTACACTTTAACTTAATATCTATTATCCATAGTGTGTAAATATTTAAATTCATTTTAAATTTGATCATCTTTGTTTGCTAAACTCTCTAACAACCCGATCTAAAAAAACCGTGCATTTATGCACGGGATTTACACTAGTTAATAATGAAATGAATTTAATCATGAGTAGTTTTAATACGTGTAAAACTTAGAAAGACATTTTTCATCGTCAAGTTTTGCTATTCATTAAAAAAAATGATGAAATTTTCTTATCACATTCTTATTATATTAAGAAGGTACTTAAATATTTAAGTGAAATGTATGCCTAATACGAGTGATGTTGGTTTCATAACTCAGTACAAGATAGGATATTGCATATTTACAATCTATATAAGTACATACAAAAACAATTCATGTAGCCAGCATTGGTTGGGTTACTGACTTGGGTTTGGGTATTGCAGTTAGGTTTGTATCTAAATATTTTCAAAAACCCATGAATTACGGTTTGTCTTATGATGGATGTTCGGTGGTAATAAAAGGATATTCCGATGCAAGTCGAATTACCAAGGTAGAATATCACTCTTCTACAAATGGTTGGGTATTCTTGCTTGGAGGAGGTATCAATCAACGGTTTCCAAAAAGCAAACTTCCATAACATTTTCGGCCATGGAAATCGAGTTTATTGTCTTGGCATCAACTGGATAAGAAGCGGAGCGGTTACAAAACTTGGTTTATGAGATTCTTTAATGGCCAAAACGATCACCCATTTCTTTCCATTGTGATAGTGGAGCTACCATGTATTGCTAAGGCCTATAGTCTAGTATGGTAAGTGGCGACACATGGGTATTAGACGTAGATCAGTATGCAAGCTGATTGGTTTTCATTGTGCGGCCACTTCAAGAAGCTCGAGATTGGTTTTTCATTTTTGCATGAAAAAAGATCTGAAAAAATCAGGAAATTTCAAACAGTTGTGTTACAAGTTTTATAAAATTTCATAAGCATTTTACAAGTTTTTAAGTTTTAAACTAGGAGGGAATCGAGTCTTATCCTATAAGAAATTTCTTGTAACCTTAAGCTTATAGGATAGATATATTCTTCTACGAAAGCGGTGTCTACGTGATTCTGAAATTATCATCCTAGTCAATTTGTCATAGTTCACATTCCACATCTTCCATTGACAACATTCCCAGCTTCAAGTAGCCTCATGACAAGCATAACATAGTGATTCTAACTAGGCGCGACATGCTGACATGTATCAGTCAAAAGTCGCAAGGAGGCTATATCCCTTACCAGCATGCCTTGTTACTCCTCAAGTACTCACTCAGGCATTGATCAATCTACATACCCCGACATGCTAACATGTATCAGTCAAAAGGGGTTGAATGTAAGTAATGTTATTCATGTGCTAATTAAAACACGGGGGTGTTTCTTTCCAAATAGAAATTGCAGCCGAGAATTGTACCGAGTGATGGCCACTTAACAATAAGAAGAAACAAAGCCAGTTAAGTAATTTAGATTGATCCATGTCATCATTATCTAGAACCAAAGATTAAGAAGTCTATGGTTTCACTAGAAATCGAAAAATACAAATTTAACTAAGACAGCTCAGAATGCGAATGCAACAACTTCCAAAACACTTATAGAGGTCGTGATAAGATGTCAAGGTTCAAGTTTAATACCATGCACGCGCGCACACACAAACACACACTTTTTGAATCAGGATGAAGAAGATATCAACTAAATGAAAATTGACTCTTTCATTTCATTGTATTTGTAATAGTGTATGAAGTACTTGAAATCTTTTGAACTGCATGTTCAAAGTGCCGATGTTATTTTATTTTTATAACACTTATCTCCTTGAGTTACTCAGAAATTCTAAAAACGTTCTGAATTCAGGGATATAAGGGTAATACTCTTCAAGGGCGGGCATAACGAACGGATATACGCCTAATGATGGGGCTCCTACATGAAGGGCAATCGTTCATACCTTGCTTCTCATGTAGCTCGTTGCACATTTTGCAAACCACCTGATGGGCACATGGCAAAAAGACTACCGACATTTCCTCGGAGAGACACATCACACACTCTCTTTCTCGTTTTACCCCTCCGGTAGCTGAGAAATCATGTAACCGATTTGCAGAAGAATAGGACTCCCGAATTTCCTTCCTAGCAAAGGGAGTATGAGAATTTGTGAGCTTGTTGGCATAACTTCCGTCAATGCCTCTCTTTAGAGCTGCTATCTTTGATGAGTCGGTTTTGAGTCTTAATTGAGAGATTTCATTCTCAAGGTTCACGATATCCTCTTTATACTTCTGAAGATTTGCTTCAGCTTTTAGTCTTATAGCATTCTCCTTCGATTTTGCTGATGCCTCGAGTTGTTCTCGTTCTTTTCTTATCGAATTTGCTTGGGTAAGTAGTTCCTCCCTAATCTTCTCCTCTTGTTTCCACCTAGCCTGGAAAATTTGTCCAAAAATAGTTTTTTAAGAAGCATACATGTGGTAAATTCTATGAGAATTGTTTCCTAAAAAAAAGACCAGACCATTCTCTGAGGATTGAATAGTTTCCGCACATACGAAAAGAGGCAAATATCTAATAAGCGGAAATGGAAAAACACAATTGGGGGGTTGGGGGGGGGGTCCATCTCCCAAGAAAGCATCACAAAAACCTGTCTTCGCAAGTTAGGAATTCCAACAACCGAATCACGACACTTGGTAGTGGTAGATCCAAAAAAGTACTAAATTTTAAATGTTTAATCGTAAAAGTTGAAAAAAAAATGTACAAAAATCTTGGTTTCCATTGTCTGACAAGCCGAGTCCTTCATGATAGATCTGCCAATGACCCTTGGTTTCCGAAGTAGCCTGGGAGAAGATACGATACAAATACAATGAAGGAAAGGGCCAGATTTTCATGAGGTACAAGGTAAAACATAATTTAATTAATAACCATTAACAAAATGATTTCAAGGTGTTAGGAAGAAGAGCAAGGGAGCTGATAAGGAGTCGTGAACGTTGGAAAAAAAAAAAACATTTTACAAAAAAAGGCGTGATATGTACGAGAGGAGATAAGAAATCTAATGTAAAGTCGACTCTTAGCTATACTCAATAAACAGATTATAGAATACAAAAAGCATGAGATAGAAAAGGATAGGAGTAGTAAATTTGGATGATATAGAATGCAAACAAAATAACAGGATTAATACTGTAATAATATGGGGCACATGGTGCCAAGACTCCGGATTTAATCAAAGCAAAATTATGCTCATGCATGTCTGATCATGCAACAATGACAACACGATAGAGTAAGACCTATCCAGGTTATGATTAATACATGGCAACATCAAGTTGCAGATTTTACAAAATCGGCGGTTATATCTTCAGAAGTTGGAAGACATACTTTCGAGTTTCTACAGGCAGTAAGTAGCAAACATAAAGGTTCGCCAATAGAAATAACCAACTGTAAAAATAGGGCCGTGTATTAGCAACTTTACCCTTGTATTAGCAACACGAAGATGCTATTTCCATATGACCCCAAAAAAAAAATAACAAAACATCTTTGTAGCTCCAGAGAAAGAATCCTTCAGTTTAGCAGGAGGAGATGAATTTTGTCCTCTGATAGTCAATTTGGGGCGATTATGGGTGGAACAAATAACTACTGACAAAATTCCATCAAAGGAATATTGATCAGCATCATAGAATTAGAAGGGACGCCTGCTCTAGGCTTCTGAAGTACTAGCCTCCATGATCAGCTTCAACAAGTGTTATTCAATAGGAGGATTCCACCCATTATGTATTAATATCTTGATAATAATATCATAAGACATACAAGCCACCAAGTGTTACCTCAAAGTATCGAACTCTGGCAATTTAATCCCACCCACCAGCCCATTCAGTTGATTCAGTTGCATCATATCAATTAAAGCCGGATATTGCAAACAATACATACCACATTAAGAAAAAAGACATTATGATAAGTCCAATCACAAAAACCACATACCACAAGCTGAGCACGAAGATCTTTAGCGTGTTCAAGCTCCTGTTGCAACACAGACAACTTCCGTCTCTCGGCCATAAGCTCCTCCTGGATAATACCTTTCTCTTTTTCCCATGACTGAAACTTCATCAATGTCGTTTTCTCTCGTTTTGATACTTCCTGACAACTTGCTGCAGACTCTACTGCCCGTATTTTGGCAGCTTCCATCTCTTTCATAAGGGCAGCGTTCTCCACCTCAAGCCTTCTGACGGCAGCATTAGCTCGCTCCACCTGTCCACTAGCTTTACCAAGAGCGTTCTCCATCTCGGAAAGCTTTTTCATGGTGTTCTCCTCCAAACTCTGCTTCTCTTTTTTAAGACGTTCCACTTCCTCCTTTTCTTGCCTCAGGGTCTTCAGCTCAGCTTTATCCTTGCCCAACCTCCGAGCAGCTTGCATAACCTTTTGATTTGCCCACTCATTCCATTCCTGAAGTTGATTTTGTAATTCTCGAATCCGTGGGACCAGCTTTATAATCATCTCATCTTTTTTGTCTAGGGTAACCCACTGTTCCAAAGATTTACTATAAGGCACCCCAGATAAGCTAGGATTGGAAGCATCACTATTCACTTGACGAGGGTCGTTTTTCGTTGGTAACGATAGAGATAGCTCGGTATCAGCCACCGACACTGTTGGCTTAGCTTTAGTTAATGGAGTAACTAAGCCTTGAGTGGCTTTAACTGGCTGGGGTATGGTAGTTTGGCTCTCAATGGTAAATGTAGTTGAAGACGGAGAAAGTGAAGAGCTAGACGAGAAACTGAGACTTCCACTATCATGGGCCAGCTCTAATCCCATTGCCATTGCTTTGCTAATCTTAAGGGAAGCACTCTTCAAGCTAAGGCCAGATGAGTCAGTTGTCGGTTTTCCTCTTTTGTCCAAAACATAACCGCTGAATTTCGCTGCTCGAAAAGTGCCTTTCATCCCATAGGCCCGGTAACTTTTCTCCAAATGCAGAGATTTTTGTCGAAGTGTGTATTCTCTCTTGGAACTCGTAGAATGCATCTTGCGGCTTGTGACAAACTTTTCTTCCACGGTAGGAGTTTGTGACATCCCAGCATTGAAAGGTTTCTCCAATGGAGTAAGAATACTATATGAAGAGGATACTGACCCCTCTTTCTTTGAATTTGGCCAATTGACAAGATTGGAATTCTTTGGTTTGGTAAGTTTCGGAAGACCAACAACTGTTTCCATATTAGACTGAGTTATAGGTGCACAAGGAACAGTCGAAACCGGTTTGCAAGGATTCGGAAGGCTCATTTCCATAGTCTTGGACTCGAGTTTAGAGTGGGACTGCGAAGAATTGCATGAACTAAGGCGTGAAGAACCATCACTAATCATGCTACTTAAGGGGTCATCATCCATGGCACAGGCATGTGACACATTCATATCACATATCAGTAAGCACCACATTGCATCTCCTGTGCTAAAAAAAGGTCTAACCTCTCGGAGAACACAAACGAGCTCCACCAATACATACTTAGCTAATTGCAGCAAATCCTGGAAACAATGTTCCCGTGAAGAATCAAAATTATGTCCATTCCTAAGGATCGCCATAGCATTATCCACAATATTGGATACAATATCCTTAGACCCATAACAAAGGCCTGACCTTAAAACAATCCTAGTAGCGATTTCTTCTGTATAACCATATGCAATAATCCTTTTAATCGCACTTTTGAAAATAGTATCCAAATTTCTCAACACAAGCTCTTCTAACTGACTCTCAGTTAGATCATCCCAATCAGCGTCTTGAAACTCATCACCTTCTACTTCCTTTCTAGATTGACTGGGACCCACAACCACCTCAGATGAACCCCCCATTCCGGAAGTTGATAGTCCAAGGTCTAGTTTTAAAGTATCCGAATGGTCCTGATACATGCCACACATATCACAAGGGCCAGGTGGGTGTCCATGACTAGAAGGTATCTCAAATTTCTCAGCAGAGAACTCATAACTTGACCCATCGCTTAAAACCGATGTTAAAACCTCATTTGGGTCACATACAGGAGTATCAGCTCGAAATTTTCGCTTATTCCTACTAACTTTCTCTTGAACAGAAAATGAAGACAATTGACTACTACAACTATTGCTATTCAGTTTTGCCACCATAGACGCCATTATGGAGCTGCCCAAATAATAACAAACAACAAAACAAAAGCCACATTTCATCAGATGAACATTTATAATTCAGAACATTAAGTAAGTTTCTAACAATCAACAATACATCTAACAAACCCAGATAGATAAATACTAAATGACTTCACAATTATACACAAATAAATTCATATAAAAAAAACACACAAAATCGACCCCATTTGTTAATAAATCGAATCGCATACAATCACGAAATACCCGATTCAGCGAAACGATCTTCCCATAACCAAACCACTAAATTACTAATGAAAAAGTTAAATAAATATGATTTATCAATTAAAAGTTTAAAACTTTGAGCTCACCAAAGATCAACTGATTAAAAACAGCTGTGTTTAATGCGTAAATCACACGATTATAATTTGAACCCAGAAATCATTAACAATTGACAACAATATTTAGAAACAAGAGAATCAACAATAGAGGAAATAAATAATGAATAATTAAGTAGTAAATTAAAAAGGGGAGAGAAGAAGAAACGTTACAGTATTGAGATCAAGAATAGAAGAGTGGAGAAAAGAGAAGAAGGAGATGATGGCGAATGTAAGCAAATGTTTAATGTGATTTTGAGGACCGCAAGTTTTAGTTGGCTAAAAGCCTGAAACATGTACACATAACAAAATAAAAATGTCCCAAAATATTTGGTCAATTTTCGAGGGGTTCGCCAAAGATTAATTTTGTGGGGTGTTTATGTTTTGAGGACATATTTTCTAGATTTTGAGTTTATTGTTTTATCTGGTGTTAAATGGTTTGCAGGTAGATCTGTCAAATAGGTCGGAGGAGCGGGTTACAGATTTGGTCATTTCGAGTTCGGGTAAAATACAGTCGGGTCTATTTCGGGTTTGTATGGGTTTTAGGCCGGGTCTCGGGTCAAAACGGTTTTGTAACGCCTTTTTTATAAACTTTTATTTTCTTAATTTTAATTATAAACATATAGTTAATCATATTTTTTTTTATAATTATCTAGTTTAATACTTTGAAAGTTTTAAAAAAATATCTCTTGAAACATAGTCTCGATTCTGGCATATGTTATTGTGGTGTATATCCTTAGAAGAGCATATTAATTCAACAATCCATCCTAAGATCAAAAGAGGTTTTGAAAGAAACAGTGAAAGTTGAGTAAATTTTGAAATGTACAAGATTAACAGAATCCTCTGCAAATGTTGAATAAGATTTATGTTTTATCCATGTAGAGTCATGGATGTTATACTTGAAAACTCAACATAGATTTGACCTATATGGAAGTAGTGATGGATCGCAACTCCAAAAGGTGGTATAAAACCACAAAATCCTAAACTCTATGTATCATGGCAAAGTATAAACTTTGTAAAAGAAGGGTCTTCAATGTGAAAATGACATGAAAGAATATATGAATATTTATAAAGCATGGTTGGTAACTGGAGATTTATTTCATATTAATGAGTATAATGAAATCTACTTACTGTCAAAGATATCACAAATCGACTTAGTAATCGGTGATGGCTCGACCYTTCCCATCACCCACCACGGTTCATTCTCTCTCTCAACCTCCTCTCACTCTCTTATTTTTAATAATGTTCTTATCGTCCCAACTATTTCTCGTCCTTTACTTTCCGTCTCTCAATTTTGTAAAGATAACCATGCCATTGCTTTATTCTCACACTCTTTTTTCTGTTTTAAGGCCATTAAAACCGGAGCAGTACTCCTTCAAGGCCAGTTTATCGAAGGCTCATATGAATGGAGACCTTCCTCGCCAACGCCTCAAGCTCACGCAGCCATCACCTCATCTAGCTCCTTGTGGCACCATCGTCTAGGACACCCCTCCGTTGCTACTTTAAAATTCTTAAATTCCAGTTCTAATTTATGTATTTCTCAATTCCCACATTGTAATGCTTGCTTAATTAATAAGAGCCACAAACTTCCCTTTTCCGTCTCAACCTTAACCTCACGTGCTCCTCTCGATCTTATTTTTTCTGATGTATAGACCGCACCCATTTTGTCTCATGATTCGTACAAATATTACATTATATTTGTCGATCATTTTACCCATTATCTTTGGCTCTATCCACTAAAGAAAAAATCTAACACATTATCGACATTTCATCGCTTTAAAGCAATAATTGAAAAATATTTCAACAAACCAATCCGCCAATTCTACTCCGATAATGGCGGAGAATATAAAAAATTAAATCCTTCCCTTCTCGATAATGGTGTCACTCACCTCACTTCTCCACCCCACACACCCGAACACAACGGGTTCGCTGAGCGATGCCACCGACACATTGTCGAAACTGGGCTCGCTCTTCTCACCCACGCCTGTTTACCCATCAATTTCTGGCCATACGCCTTCTCCACGGCTACTTACCTTATAAATCGTCTACCATCCGCCATTATCAACAATGAATCACCCTACAAACTTCTCTTCAATCAACACCCTAACTATCAGAAACTTCACTCATTCGGTTGCCTTTGTTACCCATGGCTTCGCCCATAAGCTACTCACAAACTTGACCCAAAATCCACTCCGTGTGTCTTTGTTGGATACTCCAATACCCAAA
>VHZZ01005258.1:70722-83554 GCA_009801015.1 Silene noctiflora
AAGCTGATGATCCTAAGATTCGAGAGTGGAGAGATGGGGTGGAGAAAGGGACAGTTTCGAGATTTTCAGTTCATACTGACGGTAGTGTGAGGTTTAAGAGCAGATGGTGTATTCCTAGTGATGCCGAGTTGAGGAAGATGATCATGACCGAGGCTCACTGTACACCTTAGTCAGTGCATCCTGGTGGTGATAAGCTCTATAAGGATCTTAAGAATACTTTCTGGTGGCCTGGGATGAAGAAGGAGACAACGGAGTTTGTGGCTCGATGTCTTACTTGTCAGTGAGTTAAAGGGGAGAAGCATCGACCACATAGGAAGATTCAGTCTTTTGAGGTACCTGAGTGGAAGTGGGAGTCCATTTCTATGGATTTCATTGTGGGCTTACCGAGGACTCAGCAGGGCAACAATATGATTTGAGTGATTGTGGATCGACTAACCAAGTCGGCTCACTTCATTCCAATGAAGGACACTTGGAGTAAGCTTCAGCTGGCTAATGGGTATAAGAAGAATGTGATTCGGCTTCATGGGGTACCAAAAGACATAGTGTCGGATCGTGATGCACGGTTCATATCAAAGTTTTGGCAAGAATTGCAAGAGTTGATGGGTACTACCTTGAAAATGAATACAACCTTTCATCCGGCGACAGATGGTTAGATCGAGAGGACCATTAAGACATTAGAGGATATGTTGAGGGCTTGTGTCATGGAGTTTGGTGGTAGTTAGGAGGATAGGCTGGACTTGATTGAGTTTTCTTCTAACAACAGTTTCCACACTAGCATTGGGATGACAACGTTCGAAGCCTTGTATGGGAGGAAGTGTAGGAGTCTGATCTGTTGGGATGACATTTCTGAGGCTGTGGTTTTGGAACAACAGATGGTACAGGATATGATTGATCAAGTGAGGCTGATACGACAGAAGACGAAAGCAGCTCAGGATCGGCAAAAGAGCTATGCTGATTTGCATCGCCGGGATATCGAGTTTCAGGTGGGTGACAAGGTCCTTTTGAAGGTGTCACCTATGAGGGGTGTAATGATTTTTGGCAAGAGGGGCAAGCTGAGTCAGAAGTTTATTGGACCTTATGAGATCTTGGATCGCATTGGTGAGGTGGTTTACCGTTTGGCGTTGCCACCAGTTCTGGAGCGGGTGCATAATATGTTTCATGTATCGCAACTCCGGAAGTATGTGAGTGATCCTTACCATGTCTTAGAGGTGGAGACCATCAAGCTGGACAAGTCTTTGACTTATGTTGAGGTACCAAAGCAAATCTTGGACCGGAAGGTGCGTAAGACCAGAAATGGTGAAACGGTGTTGCTGAAGGTACTTCGGACCAATTATAATGTTGAGGAAGTGACTTGGGAAGCCGAGGATAATATGAAGGAACGGTATCCATATTTGTTTGATTAGGTATGGTTGGTTACGGGGACGTAACCTTATTTTTTAGGGGGGTAGGAGATGATCGCATGTGTTTTATATAGTTTTGAGTCAAGTTTTGGTTAGTTTTGAGTTGAGTTTGGTTTTGTTTCAGGTTTAGTTAGCTTAAGTTGGGTTATGTTTTGGTTATGTGTCGGCCTAGAATATGATAATAAAAATGTGCTTATAGTAAAGATGGGCATGAATCCTTAGTTGGATGTAAATCATTAGTTATCCACATAATTAGAAAAGCTATTGAAACAACTTATGAATTGTTTCTTAATTACTAATTAGGGTTTCTAAACATTCACATTTAAAATCCTAATGGATCTAACCTAATATTATTGCTAGGGTTTTTACACGCAAAGCAACGTGCCTACGAGCCGTTACTTTCGTATAATCTCCCATATAGAATAAGATAAAAATATTAAGATTGTTATTAAGAATATTTCTATATTATTTTGATTATCTAAATATATCTTATATCCTTGCAAAATATGGTTAGATTACATGATAAGATATTTATTATATTATTGTATAAAATCTTATCATATCTAGGGTTTAGAGGGAAAGATATCAAATAAATATTTGTTAGAGATATCATATCTCTTTATATTTATCCTACATCTTTTTATAAGATTGCCTAAATAAAATAATGGAAATTTTATTTGATTCCCATATCATTTTTATTTTGGTATCTAGGGTTTCCTTATAAACCTAGATCATGCCTTTTTAGTATATATACTAGACATGTTAAATCATTTTTGACAGACTTTTTTTAGCGTAATTTATATATAGTGCAAAAACCGGTTTTCTCGAAAACACTTGTTGCAAATTTCTTATTTTAGAAAGTCGTGTGTGATTATTTATTGCAATTTCTTGTAAGTATCATTATAAGATAATAGTGATTCGAATTGTTTCACATTCGTCCAAACTGTGTGAACATAAAAAAGAACAATCAAACACTTTCTTTCACGTAAGATAGTCGAGTATTAACGTTCTCATTTCAGTTACAACTACAGGTAGTTGTACGAGTAGGGTTGATAATTTTGTAATTCGTAGTAAGGTACTAATATTATTAATCGAGAATAGTGAACGTAGGTTTCGATTTGTGAAACTGAACCACTTCAAAATCCCGTGTGTCCTTACTTCTTTTTATTCGTGTTTTCATCTTCTATTGGTTAGGTTACTAAAGTTTAATCAATAAACTTTAATAGTTAATCAATCACGCTTTATACGGTTAATTTTAAATAAACGAAAAAGTTGTATACTCAATTGACCCCCCCTCTTGAGTATCTTGGATCAATAGAATCTTCAATTGGTATCTATTATTTCATCTGTCGTCAATTGTGTGAAATGGATTCCAAACATCTTAAATGTCCCAACTTCGATGAGAAAAATTATTGTCTTTGGAAAAACATGATGACATACTACATTAAAGGAAATGACTGGGAGTGCTGGAGGATTATTCAGAACAGACCAAAGAAAATTATGGCCGTGTCATATGAGGGCACTACCTATGAAAAGAAAGAGGAGGACTATATTGAGGCTGATTACAAAATAGCTGAAAAAAATTCTAAAGCTATGAGTCTGTTACAAAATGGCATGACTACTATAGAATTTGATCGATTCTCATCTTGTAATTCAGCCAAGGAAATATGGGATGGTCTCGAATTAGCCTACGAGGGTACATCGATTGTTAAGAAACACCGCATAGACTTGCTGATTCAATGTTATGAACTTTTCACTATGGAAACGAATGAATCAATCGATAGCATGTCTGCACGGTTCTCTATCATCATTAATGAATTGCGAAACCTTGGTAGGAAATTCGAATCATAGGACATTATCAGGAAAATTCTTAGAAGCCTTACGAAAAAATGGCAACCTAAGGTCACTGCAATCGGGGAAGCTAGAGACCTTACTCTACTCACCTATCAAGAGCTCATAGGTTCACTCATAGCACATGAGATTGCTTAATAAGGATGATGACGAACCAGCTAAAGGTAAGAGTATGGCTCTACAGGCTTCAGCTAATGACAACGAACCTGAAATTGAAGACAAAACCGTGCTGTTTGCTAGACGGTTCAAGAAAGCTGTCCTTAAGGGAAAGCACTCAAAATATAACAACAAAACCTTCAATAAAAAGGGTAGTGAGTCGAAATCCTCATTTTATAATAGAGGATGTTTTAAGTGTAGAGAGACTGGTTATATGATCAAACACTGTCCTACCTAGAAGAAAATTAAGGACAAATCTAAAAGGGAAAAGACTAAGAATGAGTTCAAGCAAGTTATGATGGCATCCTGCTGGGGAGATCCCGATACAGAGGATGATGAAGAGTCTGAAGATGAAGAGATTGCTAATCTATGGTTGAGCAACATTAGTCTCAATTTACTCAGACAGCGACGATGAAAGCAAGGGTTCAAGATCATAATTTTGTCTATTGGGCGAATCAGATTCAGACGACGAAGATGAAGAGGTTAGTTTCATTTAACTTAAGAAACAAGTCACAAAGTTGTCTAAAAGTGGCATGATAGATTATTTTGAACAAACCCTTGATAAGTGTAATGAACAGAGTCTTGAGTTGAAGGATTTCAAAGAACAAATTCTTGATATTTCAGAAGAGAATCAACTTCTTAAGGCTAAAGCGATGAAGCTGAAGTATAGAGTTACAGCAGATATAACTACAACTTTAGAATCTGCTAATGCTAAGAAAGTGCTCTCGAGTCTAAAGTTATAGCTAATGAAGCTATAACCTCAGAGTTAAAACTCAACATTAGAAACTTTTATGACAAAGTTATAGCTGATGAAGCTATAAACTTAGAATTGAAGAAGGCTAATGAACTTCTAAGATCTGAAGTTGAAACTAGAAATGTTACAATTTTAGATCAGAAGAAGGAAATTGATTCATATAAACAAGTGAAAGAATCTGAAATTCTTCTGTCCATACAAAGAGATAACATAAGGAAGTAGTGTTTACTCTAAATAAAGGTTTTCTAGACTTCCGTGACAATTTCAATAAAACAAACAAGGCCGGCCATACATCATGTCAGGAGGAAGTTGAGTCCTCAAATAAGTTTTTATAAATAATTTACCTAATTTGAATAATTAATTAAAGGCTTTTATAGTAATATTGCAATAAGACGGTAATTAAAGTAATAAATTAAAGAAGTAAGACGGGGTTGAATAATAATAATAATAAATAATAATAATTTATATT
The DNA here is from genome assembly GCA_009801015.1 of Silene noctiflora. NCBI lineage: Eukaryota > Viridiplantae > Streptophyta > Magnoliopsida > Caryophyllales > Caryophyllaceae > Silene > Silene noctiflora. Next base: position 75,353 of record VHZZ01005258.1, read on the forward strand.
TGTACGATAATAATAATTAATGTTCGTATAATAAAAATAAGAATAATAGAATTTCCTATTTTTGCCTAGTTTAATATAAATAGAAAAGGAGAGGCCTTACCCTATCATATACAATCATAAAGCAAACCACAAAAACAGAATTTTGCATACATAGAGGAGTAATAAGAGATCTAAAGAGGAGGAAGGAGATTTATATCGAATAATTGATTAATGGTAAGTCGATCTCATAATTTATCGTTCATAGTTTATAATTCAATTAAACAAGCTTGCATCGACCTTACTTACGCCTAACACCGTGATTATGACCTTCGACCACATGACCTTCGCCTGACCTCGCTGTAGCCCACCGTGACTTGGCTGAACGGTGGCTGTGGGGTGTTTCGTGGTGGTGGTGTCAGGTAGAAACAGGATTAGAAATGGGTAATTGAACCCAGAATTATGGCTAGACTGACCGGGGTTGGGGGTGACTGGCCTGGGTAGGTGTGGTTAACCTTAGTGGGGGTGGTTGAAGGGGTAAAGATGGTGTCTTGGGCGGCAGGGTGGCCGAGATCTGCAAAACAGGGGTTTTGAGTGTGTTTTTTGAAATCGTCTTAAGACGGAATTGGTGGCTGCTGTGGTTGCGTCGTGGTTAATTGGACCCCATCATTGGAACCATCATATATCAGAGGTGATGCGGGTGGTGGCCAGAGGTGGCGTGGATGGTTGGGTGGCTGGTGGTTGCGTGTGTTTGGGGGGGGGAGGGTGTGCGATGTGTGTGTGGTAGTGTGTCCGTACAACAGGGACCTAGGGCAGGGTTTTTTGGTGTGGTGGTTGAGCTCGACGGCGACCCTAGTGGTTGGTGGGGACCACCGTGGTACTGGGTGGCTGACCACGGTGGGGACAAGTGGTTTGGACTGTGCCTAAGGGAGGTTTGGGCATGTTTTCGGGTTAAGAGGTGTGATTCGTGTTTTGTTTTCGTAGCTATAAAACGATATTAATCCATGTAATTATGTATTTAGTAGTTATTAATTAGTAATTAGCAAATATATAATTCGTAAATTAATACAATAATCGAATAATGAATTAATTATCAAAATACTTGTTTTTAGGTGACGGTTTCGAGGTAGGATATATCTACTCAACTGTAATGTATATTATTTGGTGGCATGTTTACCTGTATGATTGTATTATTGGATGGATTACTGTGTTGGATGAATATTAAAGGCATGAGTATATTATTTTGGTTATTGGCATGACATGCATTCATATTGTGTTGGATGTTGGTGTGGTTTGATGTTGGAGTTGGTTACTTTATTTAAGGCCCAGGGATGGTCTGCAGGCTTGACCCTGGTGTCCTCAGGCATTGTCCTGGTTTTCAACGATGGTTGAGTGATACCTCGGCCTAGGGAATGGCGGGCGGGAGTTTCGGGATGTGATCACGGGGAGTATTGGAGTTGTGTGGATGCGGAGGAGCATCGGTTGCATTGTCTCATTATTTTGTGTGCATCCATTACTGTTATTGTTGTTTATTTATATCCTACTCAACCTAGTGGTTGACAGTGTATTCGTGAACACCTGTGATGAACCAATTATTGAGGAGCAGATTGATTGACACGTTTTGAGTTGACTAAGCTGGGAGCTGGATAGCGTGAGGAAGTCTAGATCACCTTACTTTATTTATTCATTTTATTTTCCGCTGCGACTGTAATTTATATATTTAAAGTATTTTAGATTTGGTTTTGTAATAATGGCCTTAACGCTATATTTAATTTAAAGTGTTGTTGTTCGTTTATCTTTGTAATCACTGCCTCAGGCAACTGAGATGGTAACACTCTTATTTATTTGGAAATGTCTTGCTAAAGGCTCCTGAATAAATGGGGGTGTTACAAAGTGGTATCAGAGCGACGATCCTCAGGCCTAAAACAAATGAACCCAATGAATTTAGGATGTGTCTAATAAAATGAACCCGGGTAAAAATTGTTAGGAGCCCTTCTAGGCTTGGGATGAGTAAGGGGCCCCCTCACACCAAATTTCTGGCCCTTTCAGTTTTGAACCGGTTACCTTGAGAGATTGAACGAGTGGGGTAGCTAGAAATATTTTTTGTCTTTAGGGTCAATTGTTGGCTCAAGGTGGAAATTGTTTGCTTTGAGATAGAAATTTCTAACCTTATTGCAGATGCGGATTGAGGTAAGTAAAATAAGACAATAATGGGCCTAAGGCCATGTGAAATATAAAGCATTGTTCCAAATTTTCGCCAAATGGATGGATTATGTATATATTATGTTATAGAATGGTTGTTAATAGAATTTTTCCGTGTACATGGGAAACAATAATAATTGAGTTATTGTATATTTTATGCATGGATGATTGTATGTATTGCATGAAGTAGGAATCATTAAGTCTAGTGACATGCAGAATGTGTTGCCCTAAGCCATGCGTAGTTATTATTATTTAGCAAAATTAATTATCATTGTTTATGATTTATTTGATGGGATGCCATGGTTTTCCAAGGATAAGGCTGGGTCGTGGAGGGGAGGACGGATGGTATCATGGTGGCTGGTCGACCTTTGGCCAGCCGATGAACCCCACGTTGTTTTGGTTGCAGGAAATAAATGTTTTAATCACCCTATGCCTAAATTCTTAAGCAGAAGCTTATGTGTATTGTTTATTTTATTTCAGAATCATGCCTACTAAGAGAGCTACATCTACACCCGCTACAATGTCTCAAGAGGAGATTGATCATTTGATTGCTATTAATGATGCCTTGACTGCTGCATTAAAGTCAAAAGGAGACAGTCAGGATCCAGCTAAGATGAGTGCTACCATTGCAAGACACAACCCAACCAAGTATGATGGATTGGGAGAGCCATCTTTACTGGGAGATTGGCATAGAGAGTTTGACAACCTGTTCAAGCTGATAAAGTGTCCTGTGGAGATGCAAGTAGATCGGGCTGCTTATTATTTAAGGGGAAAGGCTGGACTATAGTGGACCCGTAACAAGGAGGATATAAGGGAAGCTAGCCTTGGGGATAATAATCCTTATGTGAAGTGGTCGGCATTTAAGAAGGTGATGAGAGCTGTATTTGTTCCCGAGCATATCAAGAGCAAAATAAGGGCAAAATTTGATTCCTTTAAGATGACAGAGGACATGACTGTGGAGACCTATTATAATCGATTTATGGAGCTGTCTGAGTATGCAGCAGACTTGAACTTCAGTGAATAAATCTTATCACTAAGGTTTGAGAAGGGATTGACAATGAATATTAAGAAGAGGCTGACATTTGGTTAACCGGAAAGCATGGATGATATTTATCAACGAGCTGGACATGCTGAAAGAATTGCAGACATGCTTAAGGATGAGAAGAAAGAGAAGGGGGAGAAAAGAAAGAGTGATGCCCGTAGGAGAGGGAGGAAGAAAGAAGCAATATGTCAACCAATATCGCAACTTTTTCTCTAACAGTGCACCGGCGGGGTCCTTTGGCCGTGGCACTGGTGGCCGAATGGTGTCAAGAGGAGGTGGAATAACATGCTTTCGATGTGGGAAACCAGGACACAAGAAGGTGGATTACAAAGCTAATTTATCTAATCAAGGTGGAGGTTACCGCACTCCTACTTCAAGCTATGTGAATAATCAGAGATCTGGAGGCTGGAGCAATCAAAGAAACTTCAATAATAATTCTACTCCAAACCGCTTCAACAATAACCAAGGCAATGGGAACAACAACTTTCAGAAGATAATGAACAGTGGAAGCCAACAGACTGGGACAGCTAGGAGTAGTCAGGGAGGAGGCAAGAGTACTGGGAAATTATTTATGATGGGGAAAGAAGTTGCGGAAGAGGATGCTCATGTTATCACGGGTACCTTTCTTGTTAACTCTACACATGCCTTTGTTTTATTTGACTCGGGGGCTACCCATTACTTTATTTCTAGTGAGCATGCCAAGACCTTAAAATTAGAGGAATTTGATGTGATTAAAGAGTTAGTTGATATACCTTCAGGGAACCCTATACCTTGTAATCGAGTCTATAAAAATGTGACTGTTAAAATTGGGGAGGTTGTTTTTCTTACCAAATTAATTGAGTTTCCTTTGGGAGGTTTGAGGTGATCCTTGGGATGGATTGGTTGGGAAAATATATAGCTTTTGATTGCCACCAAAATAAGGTCACATTTAAAGGACCTAAGGGAGTAAGAGTGTCTTATAGGGGATTTGTGGTTAAACCAAAGATGAAGCTTATATCAACAATTAATTTGAAATCTTGCTTGAGGAAGGGAGGACAGTTAATCTTGTGTCATGTAAGGGACATAAGGGATGAGGCATCGAGTGCTGGGGACATCGAGGTAGTAAGGGACTTTCAGGATGTGTTTCCAGATGAGATACCTAGGTTACCACCTTAAAGGGATATTGACTTTGGCATCGACTTAAAATCTGGAACTGGACCTATTTCTAAAGCACCTTATAGGATGACACCTATGGAGATGGAGGAACTCAAAAAGCAGTTGAAGGAGTTGTTAGATAAGGGCTATATGAGACAAAGTGTGTCACCTTGGGGAGCACCTGTATTATTTGTGAAGAAGAAGGATGGTAGCATGAGACTGTGCATTGATTATAGGGAGTTAAATAATGTGACCATAAAGAATCGATACCCTTTGCCTCGAATTGATGATTTATTTGATTAGTTAAGTGGGGCTGGAATATTTTCTAAAATTGATTTGAGGCCGGGATACCACCAGTTGAGAATTAAGGATGAGGATATTCCAAAGATTGCATTAAGGACTAGATACGGACACTATGAATTTGTTGTTATGCCATTTGGATTAACTAATGCACCTGCAGTCTTCATGGACTTGATGAACCGTGTGTTTAGTTCCTATTTGGATCAGTTCGTAGTTGTCTTTATCGACGATATCCTGGTGTATTCTAAGGATATGGAAGAGCATGAGAAGCATCTAATAATTATGTTGCAGACCTTGAGGGAGAATAATCTTTATGTTAAGTTGAGTAAATGTGAGTTCTGGTTGGAGAAAGTTGCCTTTCTAGGGCATGTAGTGTCTAAGGATAGTGTGTCGGTGGATCCAAGTAAAATTGAAGCTATTTTCAAGTGGGAGAGGCCAAAAAATGTAGGTTATGTTCAAAGTTTTCTGGGGTTGGCTGGCTATTTTAGGAGTTTTGTAAAGGACTACTCAAAAATAGCTAAGCCTTTGACTAGTACTAATGGAAAAAAATCCCATATTGCGTCAGTTGTAGAAGGTTATTTGCGTCGGTTTTGGGGTGACTTATATCGAGGGGTCGTATTTGCTCATACATCAGTTGTGGATTCGATGCAAAGAGTCTAACATTTGCGTCAGTTGTATTATAAGAACGGATGCAAAAAGTTGTCATTTGTGTGATTTGTATTAATAGAACAGATGCAATAGACCATCACAACTGATGTAAATAATTGTTATTTGCGTCAGTTCTTCACATAACCGATGCATTTGCTTTTTTTTTTTTTTTTTTGCGTCAGTTCTACCATAAATTGATTCAATTGATATTTTGTTTTAGCTCCAATTTATTTAACCATTTGTGTCATTTATTATTAGAAACTGATGCAATTGATAAAATTCACGTTTTTTTTTGTATAGAAAAATGTGCTACCGAATTTTCGGCAACACTTCCCCGTAAAATCGACAATTCTAATACCAAAACCTGAAAACCTGTAACAAGAAATTCAACAAACCACCAACATATCACATCTAAAGCGACATTACATTTCATTCAACCCAACAACGTTCCTTATACAATGCAATGTATAAAAAATATCACAATCCTCTTAGTTACTAAGCTAATCTATACTAAATGTTCTCTAAACATCTACTAGCTTAGCCAAATTTATATGGGTGATTAAAATGGTTGAAAAATGAATGTGTGGACGTGATGTATTATAAATATCAAGAATATAAAACCCTTGTTCATACACTAATGCGACCCAAGCTAATGATTCGGAGTTGATGGATGAGCTGGTTGTGAACACTAGTGGAGATGGTGCAATGAGCTTGGTTCGTAACTCTTGTTCTATGGGCTTACAATATTCTGCCTATGTGAATTTGTTAAGTATGGAGCAAACAACACCCTTGAGCTGATGATGGCACGCACGAAGGACGATCCAAGCTAGACGTTTTACTTTATATTTAAGCTTATGTTAAAATAAGATGTTTAGTTGTTTTAATGTTGCATTTAACTTAAGACCTTTCATTCCTAGCTTTAATGTTGTAATTAAGTGAAGAGTGATTGCTGAAACCTTTCACTTTTCGAGCTCTTGGACTGTTTAATCAAGCTATATAATGCCTTGGTTGATTAAGAATAAAATCATCTTGGAAATTAAAAACAAACACTTGTGTTAAAACTCGTTTCTTGCTTAGAAACAAAACTGATTTGATTGAAACGCGATTTCGATTAAATTTCTGAGTTGCTGATCAATAGGTCTTGATCTCACTCACCTTTGATCAAGTAATAGGTCTTGCTTGTTCAAATACTATCCCACACACTCAGATTACGCGTACCTAGTACGAACAGTCTGTTTTATCTTTACTTATTTGTTTTAACCTGGTTTCTGACAGTTCACGAGACTGTTCAAATCCCATAAAACCCTAAAACAACCAAATTCGTGTTCTGTTCAGTTGTTGTTTCCGCTGCAACCTGCGAGTTTGTATTCTTGGAATTGAACTCGTATCACACACACCTTTTCAATGGACCGGGGATTGTTAAAAGCTAAAGTCGACTTCTCTTCCAATGTAGTATCAGTGCTTGCTTTGTGCAAATGAACAATATTTTGAAGAGCCTCGATGTGAGAAATGTGCAAGGACTTTGAATCCATCACCTTTTTTCTGTAACTCAGTAAGAACCTATGAGGAGATGGATTCAGCAAATGGCAAGGGCATGTCAGTTTATGAAAAAATGGGGAGTCTAACTTGTATGAATGATAACAACAAGCAACTAATTAGAGAATTAAATAGACAATATCCAACCTAAGGTTCCAAAGAGCTAGAAATTCAACCATAAAGTCTAACCTGCTTTTTTATGGTCTGATATTATAAAGTCCTTTTCTTTTATAGAATATTTGCATCTGTTAAGTTCTTCTTTGGTGTCAGCTAACAATTTTCTTATCAAACTCAAATCTTCTGCATAGAGGATATGTTTGTCAAGAAAGGTCAATGTTGCAAAATAACAGAAACTTTATCAAACGCAACATAAATCACATGTTGGTGTAACACCCCCATCTACCAATGAGCCTTAACAAGACCTTCCCCAACAGATAAGGGCGTTACCATCTCGGTTACCCGAGGTAAAGTAATAATAAAACGTCAATAATAGAACATTTTTAGTTATTACGAGTCATTAAACCAAATGAAAAGATATATCTCAAGACACAACCAACTACGTAAACTATCTGTCGTGACTCGTGGTGAAATCGTCCCTCCAAAAAACCCAGCTAAGATCCAGAAAGCAACCTGCTAAGACTGACTACTCATCATAAAGGATCACGGCAGACACAACATAAAAGAAATACAGAGAACACCACACTCGGTCAGTAACTGTCTAAGAACACAAATACGAATACCATAAACATGCATCCACACTGTCACATCTCTACACACTGACTATACACTAAGATGTGTAGTCCTGCCAGAATACCCTTCACACCGGGTACTCCACGCCGCCAGTGGGGGACCGCAGCCGTACCCACCAAATCCCCGCTCGTCTTTTCCGAGCAAAAAACCCATGTTCATTATGTGCACATCCCCTTCTGTGGCGGGTTCCACAGAGGGAGAATCAAGGGCGTGAAGTCACTCCCGCAAGTGACTACACTCAGCCGAGGACGCGCCCTCGCGAACCATAGACAACACATCCAATCACATTATACAACACAATTATCAATACCATCAATATCAACCATAAGCGCATAACAATCAATCACCAACCACCTTACAAATATGTATAMAHTAACTGAGTAGGGAAACCCTACCTTTAGCAATCCGCAGCAACACCGCATATAACCGCAAGGCGACAAGCAATCAACATAACCACCTATTACAATTAGTACGACAATCTATTAGTGCCACTACTGTTGGAGTAATGTCCTCCTCAAGAGTGCGTCTACATAATAAATCTCATAAAAGGAATATTCGGGATATATGTTGTGATATATTTGTCAACTGATTAACGTAAATCGGTAACGCTCAGC
>VHZZ01005260.1:30688-47585 GCA_009801015.1 Silene noctiflora
ATAATAATAATAATAATAATAATAATAATAATAATAATAATAATAATAATAATAATAATAATAATAAGTAAATAATAATTATTGGTATTTATACGGAAATAATAATAAAATAATAGAATTGGGTGTGGACATATACATGTATATGGGCCTAAATTGATATAAATAGAACAACATATGACCTTACCCTAACTTTTATCATCATAAATCTTAGAATTCATAGCATAGAGGAGATCTAGAAGGAGAAACATCGCAAAATTGAAAGAAGGTAAATCGATTCCGTAATTTTAATTGTTTTATTATAGCGTTCACATAGCTAGTTTTGAGACCGACGCAAACGCCTTATAGACTACCGTAGACTCGTGTTTTGACCGTGGACCTGACCCCCGACCGTCGTGAGGGATACCTGACCTAGAGTAGGTCGTTGAAGGTGGCGGAGTGTGGCGGCAAACAGGCAGTGGCAGAGGAGAGTTGTCGCGGGATTCAAACACGAATTGGACCCGATTTCTTGACCCGTTTGACCTAGGGTTGGTTAGGTTGTTGCTGGGGGACGAGTCGACCACAGGGAGGTTGTTGGGGTGGTGAAAGGTGGTTTCTTGGGCCGCGTGGTGGCCGGAGTAGGCGAAAACAGGGGAGGTTTGCGTGTTTGGTACGACCGTCTTAAAACGAAATTCGTGGCTGTTGTGGTTGTGTCGGGGCTTATTGGACCCCACCATTGGAACCACCAGATGTCAGAGGTGATGGGGGTGGTGTCCAATGGTGGTGTGGCGGTCTGAGTGGTGGTTTAAAGGGTGGTTTTGCTGGGTTGCTGAATGTGCGTTTGTATGCGTCCGTACAGAGAAGGTTTAGGCTGGCTGGTTTGGCTCGGTGGTTGGGTTAGGCATGGACCCTGGTGGTCAGAGGGGACCACCGTGGTGCAGGGTGGCTGACCACGGTGGGGGCAGGTGGTGGCAAGCGGTGCGAGTGATGTTTGGACTGTGTTTAAGGAGCATAGGAAGGGGGGTTTGTTGGTTGTGTTGTAAACTTGTTTTACGACGATAATTTACATGTTTTACGATATAATTAATTAATAATTAATTAGTAAGTAATAAATAATATAATTCGTAAGTTAATGCAATAATCGAATAATGAATTAATTATAAAATACTGTTTTAGGTGACGGTTTCGAGTTGGAATACTTCTAATTATTCTTGGATTATTGCTGACGGGATTTCTAGCTGCAAGGTAGGAGATACCTACTCAACTGTGTTTCACATATGATTATTGTTGATTGATTGGTTTATATGAGAATTGTTAATTGGATGATTGTTGACTGAATATGGTCTGGATGCATGAGATTGTATTGATTTAGTGGCATGATATGAGCAATTGTGTTGTTGATTGTTTATAAAGATGGATAAGGAGTATTGGCATGATCATATGCATTGTTTAATTATTGATTGGCATGGCATCCATTTGCATTGAGTCGGATGTCGGTAATGATTGTCAGAAAGACAATGGAATTGAATTGGAATTGGAAATGGTTATTTTGATTAGGCCCATGACTTGTCTGCAGGCCTGACCATGGTGTCCTCAGGCGTTGTCCTGGCTCTCAGTGACGGTTGAGTTTAACCTCGGCCTAGGGAATGACGGGGCGGGAGAATCGGGATGTGATCACGGGGTGTACTGAAGTTTTGTGATGAGTCGGATGCGGAGGTGCATCAGTTGCATGGTCTCATATTTGTTTGCATTCGGTATTGTCTTGTTTTTATTTATATCCTACTTAACCTCGTGGTTGACCATGTATTCATGCACACCTGTTATGAACCAATTTTGGGAGGCAGATTGACTGACAGGACTTCAGTAGACTAAGCTGGGAGTTGGACGGCGTGAAGCAATAGGAGGACCTAGAAGTTTAGATCACTTTAGTTTAATGACTCAGTTTTATATTTCGTTGTGATTGTATTTTTATTATAAGTACTTTAGTATTAGCTTGTAATAATTGGCCTCAATGGTAAGCTTAAATTTAAAGTACTGTTGTTTTGTTATCTTTGTTGTTCACTACCTCGGGAGACCGAGATGGTAACAACCTTATTTATTCGGGAATGTCTTGCTAAAGGCTCCTGCATAAATGGGGGTGTTACATACAAAGTGGTATCAGAGGGACGATTTTGGAACCTTAAATAATGAGTTAAAATGAGTGTAGGAGCGTCTAATAAAATGAACCCGACTTGAGTATGATAGGAGATCGGTTTTGGGTGAGTAGGCGCCCTCACGCCAAAATTAGTTCCTATTATCTTGGTTGGTCACCGCGTGGTTGGGTATATGTATGGGAACGCTATGTGAATTATGATATAGTTGCTTGAATGTTGTGGTGAATGGTGCATTTTATAGCATGTGGTTGTATATGACATGGAGTAAGATAATTTGTGGAAGTTGGATGAAAGAAATATGGAAATGATATGTTTCATGAGAGTTGTGATGCGTGCGTGTATGCATGAGGGGCGCTAGTCCCGAACCATGGCATGCAAATATCGTATGCGTGTTTCGCTTGCTAGTGTTATCGTTAGAGTAAAAAAAAAAGATTGTCATTAGGATGTTTATAACTATGTAGGTAATGTGTAGTGGACGGCAAGTACAATGCCGTATAAGCTAACCCGGAGTGAGTCACCACTAGTCGGTGGACTCCCGAGTCTCTTATTTTATTGTCGGGATACTTTGTTGAGTATTAATTGAAAATTTTTTGACCCTGCAGTGTTACTCGACCGGGTGAGAGGAACCACTCGACCGAGTGGAGGGTTACTCGACCTAGTGGAAGGCTGACTCGGCCGAGTGGGGAAACCAGTACCAATGGTTCAATTCTGGAAAATCCACTCAACCGAGTACATGAACCACTCGACCGAGTGGACTCGCACTCGACCGACTGAGTCACTCACTCGACCGAGTGAGTTACACGGGTAGAGTACCCGTGTAACTCGGTCGATATGCTCCTTATTTTTCCATTTTCACTCTTATTTTCATATCTTCATCACTTTTCTCACCAAAACCTCAACCAAAAACCCCATTGTTGTTCTATTGGCTTGGATTTCATCTTATTGTTTTAGTTTTCTTCCTCTTATTCCATGAATTTAAAAAACAATGTAAGCTTATGTTCTTCCTTGTTATTTTTCCCCAATTTGATTTTCTTTGGATCTTTGCTTAAAGTTTGATGACTAATTGAATGTTTTCATGTAATTCATGATAGTAGTAAGCTTTTTACACCATTGTTGTTGCCAAAAATGGAATTTTTATATTGAAGCCTTGTTCACCATTGTGGAGCACGAAAATGGTGATGTTAAGTCAATAATTGTGTTCCTTGTGTTTGTTGTTGAGTGTAGTTGATCAAAAAAGGCCTAACCTTTGTTGTTAGTCATATATATTTCCGTATATGTGTGGAAATTTTGTCTTATGACGGTCTTAAATTATTCGGGATTTTAGAGAAAACCATGCCCAAACTTTTATTGTTATGCATAAAACGTGGTTTGAATATGCTTAAAGACCACCACTTTTACTAGTAAATCTATAAGTCGCCTTATAAACAACATTTTCATCTCAAGATACCCTTAGTTCATGACGAAATTTCGATTTTTGTTCCAAATATAGTTTAACGGTATGGTTATCAACCGTTTTGATGAATGTTATCAATTAAAGTTTAAGATGAAAGTCGGTATTAAGGTCAATTATTTGGTACTTGGTAATAGCTTGAAGAGTTCAATTAAGATTCTTTTGCTTCAATGTACTTGATTATCACATGTGTTGACACCTTAACTCTACCAAAAGGGATATAAAACCGTATTTATTGGGGGAAATTTTATTTTGAAACTTGACTTATGTCCGGAAAATCCCACTTGAAATCGCATCAAAGTTTTGTTTCTCAGCTTTTAACGTACCTCACTTGTCCAATTTTATCCTAATCTTGATRTAAGTGCCTTGACAAGTTTACATAAAGATTTTGGCTCATACTTACTTTTGAAATTGAGTAGTATGCTCAGCCGGATTTTGATTTCTTTTGAACTAAATATTGTCTTGGTTGTGTTTTGTACACCAAATGTGGTTGGTAATATCATGTATTGTTTTATATCGTGACTTATTTCTGTCATTAGACTCGTAAAGCCTTGATAATTAGTGGTAATTGTGCCCAGATTTTTGACTTTATACTTAATAGATAGTTTGATTGTTCCGTAAGATATCAATTTTATTTATAATTCATGGTATCATCCCAAGTTGGGAAATTTTACCTTGAGTTTTCCCCGAAAATGTTTCTTTTATACCCAGCATACATGTCAAGTTTTGATTTTATGTTTCATTATTGGCTTAATCATGTCAAAACCTTGATGTCATTGGACTTGTTGTGTATTGTTTTGAAAGGAAGGCATCATGGTGTGTACTAGTTTCGGTTTTAAGTGGTTGTAGTACTTGAACGGGGCTCGATTAGGTGGTAATTTAAGTAACGTGAATGGGAAAATAGTGAACAAAGATGGAAGTTCTATGAGTGTATGTTACAAAGTAAAAGTGGGGATTGAGGGATATAAGGAGTCAATAGCGGACCAGTTGACGTTTGAGGAAGAAACCTATTCCACTAGTAGTAATATTTTATAATTAAGGAAGTGTTACCTTGTGATCTAAAGTTAGGGGTGCGTTCGGTGGATTAAAATGAAAGATTGGTAGTGAATTTTATGTATAATTATGTTGGAAACTGGGAGTACAAGAAAGTGAGTTAGCTTACGTAAGGTGTCATGAGTTGAGTGAGATGATGGTACGAGGTAACTTACGAGTGATAAGTGATGCGTATTTGAGGTTAAATAATTGTTAATGGTGCGAGCTTATAGATTGCATGTTGAGGGATGTACTATTGAGCATGATTTGAGAATTTTGGGTGATAAATAATCAAGTCTGAGTTGGGAAATAACGAGCAAACAGTTGAGGTACTTTAGGATATAATGAAGTGATGATTCGTATTGTTCATAGTTGTGGGAATATGTATTTTGAGTTTAAGCGCTGATGAGAATTTAAAAGATGGTAACTAGATGGAACATAAGGCGATCAATTAGGTTGAATGGTGAAAGATATCTAATAAAAGTCATAGTGATAAGTGAATATTTGAAAGTGCTACACACATGTGATGTGATAATTTATAGTTATAGTATTATACCGACGTCGGTTTTTTGGGAAACGTTATTTTGATGTAATGAATTGGTCTTTCAAGGGACGTTATTTTGATATAAGGAATCAGTTTTGCGGGGGTGTTTTTAGGGAGTGTTAGTTGTAAAATAGAGAAATGAGAAAATGTTAAGTGGAAGTTAGTAGCATAATTGAGAATTTGGGATTTTAGAGGAATGTGTGTGGAATTGGGATGAACTCTCGTAAGAAGTCCGTGCTATCGACCGTGAGGAATATGGATGAGTTTAGTTGTAATAATTGTGTATATGAATTTGTGGATCCAGTGCTGCCAAGTTGGTCTCTGCGGTTATGAATTTTGAGTGTGTAAAATGTAATGCGTGGAGCTAAATTATGTCATTTAAGAATTTGATCATCGTATCATATGGTATAATCGTTTAGTTTAGGTATGCATGTGCATGTGTGGAGATGGTTGTGTGAGACCCCAAACCCTATGGCTAGTACCATAGTTGTTGCTTGCGAAATTGGCCTCTAGTTGCAGCGAAACACCCATGTTATGCATAACAGTCTTGTTGTGGCGTTTACTTGAACGATGATGTAGTAAAGCGAATTTTGAAACGTCATGATTATGTCGGTCGTATGACTTGGATATTTTTTTACTTGTGTTGTAATGGTGGCAATAGGGCTAAGATATTGTCTTGGGATCGCCTTTTAGGCGGCGCGATAATCACCATTGGAGACTTGTCATTTGAGTGTGTAACAATAAGAAGCTAGAGGATCACCACTAACAATTGCACTCGGTCGAGTGCCCTATTTACTCGACCGAGTAGCCCTCTACCCGACCGAGTAAAAGCCTCTACTCGGTCGAGTGACCTGACCAGTAGCTGTGCAAAATTTGCACCATTTGTGCTACGCGTTTATGGTCGAGTGGTGATGTGAGTGGTAATGTAAGCCCGATGAATGTGAAATTGAAAAGTTCAGATGAGGGAGGTGAATTGTGGTAAATGTGAGGATTTATGAAGGGAGATGGTTATGACTATGTTGGTTGAGGATATATGTAAGGGAAGGTCGTAATAGAAAAATGGGGAAAAGGAGCGTTTAATGAGCTTAGACCGATGGATGTCGCGATGTGGATTTGTATGTAGTAGTTGTGTTTGAGAATTTGGATTATTAAGAGGTGAGCCTAGCGTGTAGTTCTTTGGGGAGGCAACAGTATGGGATGAATTATGGGTTCTGGAGATATTAAGGAAAGGTGTAGTTGATTAAAGAGTAATCCTTGTGAGTGTGGACTTATTGGTGGTGAGTATGAGTGAGTAGCATGTGGAGTAAGACTATTGATAAGAAAGAATTGGAAGTTGCTGATACGAATTTATGAAGTTTGAGTTTTGGAGCCATGAGAAGAAACCAGATTACTAAAAAGCTAGGTAATAGGAGTAATGAGTTGGGTGGATTACGGGTGTTGTCAAGTGCAATGGGACAAGGAGGATGGTAGTAAGTCGAGTGTGTGTTCACAAAAGGTTATGGGACATGAAAGTAAGGGATCATGCAGATGTAAGGTACTATCATGAGTGTGTGAGTTAAGGGTTATATGGGAATTTCAGGACAACATGTCAGTAATGAGTTTTGAGGAATAAAGGGAGTAAGAAGTTGGTAGAGAATTTGCGTGAGACTTTGGTGGTAAGTAAAGGAGCAGGATAAGCTCGGGCAGAATTAGTGTGGATGTTGAGGTGGTATGGTTGATATGGTTAATGGAGTTTACTATATGAATTGGTATTCATGGTTGCGAGGGAGTATAAGGTGTCGAGATAGGGAGCGTTGGTCGGAAGTTGAGTATTGGTTATATGTTGATTTTGGTCAGGTGGTAGTAACTATGAGTATTGCGAAAAAGGTGTTATGAAGGGCATATGAGTTTAACCTCGTGTGAGAGATATCTTTTACCAGGTGGTAAATTACGTGATCGAGATTGGCTTGTTAGATTGATTATGGGTCTATGATGTGTTGTAAGTGATTGTGTGAGGTTCTGGCCTCACGTGTAGTAGTATGGTATAACATTCATAAAACCGTTATCCTGTTATTCCGTGTAATATGTTGTATATTGTGGTCCAATAGGACGATGTTAAGAAAGGTTAATGCGTGGTTGAATGTCCTGAGGTGATCGCTTTTTCGGGACGTTGTTTCTTGGTAATGTGGTTATTGTGTTCTGGTACTGCATGTTGCGATACGGGTACTTTCGCGCTGCGGCGTGGCGGTTGGGGGCGGTGTTGCGATGATGTCATCGGTTGTGGTGGAATAGGTGGGATACTTGTGAGGCTAACTTTGGAAAGAATTTGTGAGTCTAAGGCATATCAGTTGTTGTCTTGTCTAGTGATGTTTCTTGTGTTTTCGGTTTGTGGGCGAGAGTAGAGTATAATATGGAAGAAAGTTTCACATGTAGTCGTTGTTGTCATAGTTACAGTGATATCTTGTTGGTGAAACATAGTTGGGGAAGGTTGTTGGAGTACGTTCGATCTTATGTTAGACGAGTCTTTTGTTGACATAGTTGTGGCAAGTAATTGGTGGAGCATTTATGTACTGAGCTGAGAGCTGCGCGTGGTTCATAATCTTTGTCAGGGAAGTAAGTATGGAGAATTGAGAGTTAGTGTCATGTTAAGTTATGGAAGTGTTGGGCGACAGTTAAAAAAGGGAGATTTGAGGATCTAGTGTGCGTGTCGCAATTGTAGATCATGAGTTATGATTGTGGGGATAGGTACGTGTATAGGGAAGAATGTGGTTGTGCAGTAATGTTGAAGAGTTGAAGTAGTGTTTATGTTGAGGATTTTGTGGTAAAGGTTAGCTAGTGTGCGGAATGTTTACGAGTACGGGAGCTGTTAGAGAGAGAGAGAGAGAGCCTTGGATATGGAAATGGTCGTCGCTGTTGAGGTTATAAGCGGTTATCTGTGACATGAGAGGGCGATAATGGGAAGGAATCAATGAGGACCTAGTATTAGTTGAGTTACGAGGACGTAATATTTATCTTAAGAGGAGTAGGATGCGACAAAAAGGAGTTTGATGGTTCAAAATGTTGCGATACATTTGGAAGTTTGGGTCTTGGTGTAGAACTAAGGATGGACTTGTAGTTAGATATCGTTAAAAGTAATGGTGTTGGTCGGGATGTTGTGTTTTTGAAACGAATGGACAAAGATTAAGTGGTAGGTGTGAGTAAACTTCGAGGACGAAGTTCATTTAAGGGTGGTAGAATGTAACATTTCATTTTGGTAGGCATTCTCGCTTAAGGAATTGTAATGGTGGAATTAGATAAGGCGATTCTGTGGTTGATGCTATGTTGTGAGTTGTATTGCTGAGGTAGGCTTGGTTGAGTGAGTTAGTGTCGAGGATGGAAGATGAGAGTGGACTGGTTTTGGATAGTAAGGTGGCAGGTGTACATGTTATGGAGGTATGGGTTTGAACTTTGGGGACGAAGTTCGTTTTAAGGAGGGAAGACTGTAATATATCATATTTGTGACCTTAGGCTACTCGGCTGAGTGGGGGCTACTCGACCGAGTAGCTAGTTTGAGTGGTCTGTCAGTGTTCTGTTGTTGAGGACTCGGACGAGTGTGTTAGCACTCGGTCGAGTGAGGCGTACTCGATCGAGTGTCCTACACTCGGTCGAGTGTGGCTTACTCGGTTGAGTGTTCTGTACTCGATCGAGTGTCTGGTTCGTTACGGGTTTTTACGCGGTTTGATATAAATAGACGTGAAGCAGGGTATTTGTATTTTAACTTAAAACATTTCACCAAAACATGTTTTAGACACAAAACAATGTAGAACTCCTCACTTCTACTTTCTATCAATCCGAAGGCGTTAATTCATCTCTTGTTGGGGATTTTCACATTTTCGCTTTTGTAATCATTTGGGTAAGTCCTTGATCTAGCCTTTTATGGCTTTGTTATACGATAATGAAACCCTAATTAGAGTACTTGGGGGTTTTGGGATTAGTTTGCCTTATTTGTTGTGTTGATTCTTTAATTATGTTATAGGAGGAGATTTCGTAGAAGAAGCCTTTTGATTTCCTTGTTGTGCTTATCGGATTTGCTTATCAGGTAGGACTTCCCTACTCAGTTGGCTGTAGAATGGTATATGTATTGATGTGACGATCTTTGTTACTGTTTTATGATATTCATGATATGATTGTTATATAAATGTGATTGTTGGAGTTTGGAGATGGTATCGTGAGCCATTACGAGAGATGGTCTCACACCCATTATTCACCTCTTGCGTTCTCTCGGCGCAAGGGGGATGTGCACATTAATGGACTTGGGTTCGCTCATGCGTGAGCGGGGATTTTGGTGGTAAAGCTGCAGTCCCCACTTGCGGCGTGGATTACCTGTTGCGATGGGTAATATGGCAGGGCTACACACCTTGGTGTGTAGTCAGTTACTGGTTACTATGGAGTTTGGAGGTGGCGGTTCTGGTTACATTGGATGTTCATTTATATGTAATGCTATGGTATATTATTGTATGGTTGACAGACCCCCTTTATGTTTTTAAAACTGTGGTGATCCATTCGGGGATGGTGAGCAGTTGGCTTAACAGGTGATAATGCTTATTATTGTTGACGTTGCTGCGGGATTGGCAGGAGCAGAGTCATCACCAGTTTTAGCTTCCACAAACTTTAGTTTATTTTGATGACAAAGTTATGAGTTTTGGTTTGTAATGTATTTTGGAGACTTTTAATCAGTTTATTTAAGTCAACCTTTAAATTATGTTTCATTATGGTTTCTGTGATGTTCACTACCTCGGGTAACCGAGATGGTAGCACTCTCATGTCTTGAGGTAGTCCTTGATAAGTTGCCTTGGGATATGAGGGTATTACACCAGCCATTGAAGGTCAAATGGTTGACTACGGGAAATGGCCGAGTTTTTGGTCCCATTTCAAGAGATTTCCTGGTAATAATTTCCACCCAGGTTGAATAACTGCGGGAATGGCCAATCTATCAGATCCATTTCAAGAAGTCGTTACGTCAATTGACTTGCTGGAGCAGGGTAGATTCCGCTGGGGAATGAGGTGTTTTAGACTTCTTTGCTTTGCCTGGCCTCAGATTGTCGTTCCTTATGCGGGCTTACCAGTCGTCGAGAGATGACTCCATGGGGAGGTTTTAGGAATTTATGCTGGGGAATTTATGCCGTAGGAGGCACTTGCATTGTGTCAAGCTTCATTTAGTTTAAATTGCATTTCATAAGCTTTTTGCATGAGAGTCAGTGAGGGAGGGTGTTTTTACTTGTGTTCTGATGTGAATTAAAGGCAAAATTGAAGTTTTTGCACGAGCTAAGACCTCTTGTAACACCCCGACACAAGCCCTGGAACAGGAGCGGTCACTTACGGTAGCTCGTCAAGCTGTGTACATGGCCAACAAATTAAGACGGGTCCTTTCCAGCGCATTTTGTCCTCACTCGTGCATATCCCGAAAACCTTTCCAGGAGGTCACCCATCCTAAGACTACTCTCAGCCAAGCACGTTGAACTTTAGAGTTCTTTCGCATGGATGATAAAAAAAGAAAGTGCACTTTGTTGATATTAGTAGTACTTTCAATCCCTTTAAGCACTAGTCAGATCTTAAGCCTATCAATGGACCTCTTCAAGAGGTACCCCACCCGAATAACGTCATCGATTCAGTGGAGATTAAACCTCCCCCACGAGCTAAGGAGTCCAAGGAACAAGAAAAGAACATCCTAAAAAGGATTCCTCGCTAGCTCAAGAGAAACGAGATGAATAACAAGGTAGCTCGTCCAAACTAGTTGAGCTCGTTCGAGGTGAGCTCAATCCGTCCGAGCTGAGCAGGATCCGTCCGAGCTCACCTGACTTTTGCTCTAAAATCTGTCTCTGTGTCCCAATCCGCACAAGCCCACCCCCAGCTTGTCCGAGCTCAGTTATATACGACTCTAAATGAGAATGATAATGGGTGAATTTGCAAAAAATTTCAGGCTTAATGTGTCAAGGTCCAAAACTAAAAAACTTGTGGTTTTAAGGCCGCTGCCGTTTAGAAAGCTACAACCGGTTCAAAGTTAGGGAAATACCGTAATTGCTCTACCCTTTATGTCCATCACCTTAGCATCGATTTGTAGCTAGCAGTACTATCATTTATAAAAGAGAGGCAAGAGCATTTACGAAGTTAGATTTGGCATATGTTGAGTCCCATTTGAATGTACGAGGAATAACATCAAATTCAATGTGCTTTATTTGATATTGGATCGTTGGAGGCAGGTTGTTAACTCCCAAGATGGAGTCTCATATATTGTGAATGGTAGTTTGGTAGTGATATTGGCGAGGAACTTTAACCCCCGGTTCGATCAATTCAAACAAATCTTGCACTCCTATCCTGGGGGATACACTTATTGATGAGACCTTATTGTTCCGTCACCATTATTGGTTCAAATATGAAGATAATTCTCCAAGAGTTGAGTGGTTGATAATAGATTTCACTTCTTTATACATACCTTGTTGTTGTTCATATGGCTTTAAATTGTATGAAAGACTTGTTGCAATTGGAAAGATAATATTCAATTTTGCCTTCAACATTGTACCTCACATTGAATTACATATGTCATACAAAAAATGGCATTCTATTTGCCTTTAACATTGTGCCTTACAGTACAAAAGATGATAATGTATTTGCCTCACACTTATGGTAGTTGTTTCTGCCTTACAACAACTTGTCCAAAACATACAGCAAATAGTTCAACAACAAATTAAGTACTTGTCCAAAAGATACTTCAAAAACATAATTAAAACATGATTAGTAACTAAACAAAGGGTTCCATCACTTGAGTGCTTGTCTGGCTTCCATGTTGTGGACCTTGGCTTAACTGCACCACCTCTTATGTAAAAAAAAATATCAAATAACTGGATTAGTTACTGTAAATATTGTATGAATGGGATACTTAAGTGCTTTTAATTAGCGGCTACTTACTTGTTAATTGTCATTGTTGTTTGCTCTTCCATTGTTTGTTAGTCTGGCTATTGGTTGGTTTTTTAGTATTTTTTTTTGTGCCCCCATGTTGCTACAATTTCCACGTGTTTTCTTTGGTCCCTTCTTCTTCACAGTTTTTATTCTTCCTTCGGTTTCACCAGCGTCTCTTCTCCTCACCATCAGTTAGAGTATCTCTCTCAAGCTCCTCCTCAGCTTCAAACTCTCTCGCTTCTACCAATGTCTCAACGTGTACCTCTTCTACTTTAGACTCAATATATATAGTTGGGATACCAGGATTTTTAGCTAAAACAGTGCAACTTTGATGGTCTCCTAGGCAGGTAGTGCTTGAGTTATTTATGAATGTGGCCGAGGAAGATGAGGTAGGGTTTCTTTTGAGTGCATTTGCTTGTAATAAGGGTTGGGTGGGTGGAGGACGAGTAAAGACCACATAAATATTCAGAATACTATTCATAACCTTGGTTGTCATCAAAGATTCTATCACTCTCAGTCCTTTTCTTAAACATGGTCTTTCATACCACATTTCACTAGTCTTAAACCCGTGCATATTGCACGGGATGCTATTTTAAACATTGTTATTAATAAAGATCAAAACGATAAAGTTTTATATCAGGTATATTTAAGATTTATAATTTAGATATCGATTAGAAATTATATTTAATAACGTAATGTATATTGTTACCTCTTATCAATCAAGACGTACTCATTGTAGTATATGTAGACGTGTCGAAATTACACCCAACCCAAGTTGTTCTTTCCACATTCAATACGTAGTTCCATGAATGGTAACTCATGAGTTGATCGATCCAATGCAGAATGACCCGTTAGTTTAAGGCCGAATCATAAATTGTAAATAAAAAAAATCTAATGCCGGTATCTTTTTCAACTAAACTTATTAAAATTTTAGAACTTTAAATTATTTGAAATGATTATAATTGCTCAATATGTGTAGCGTACCTAATGAAATAAGTTAAAATATTGATAGTAAATCTAATTTAATCTATAAAAATATTATTCTGATCCGCATTTTCATTCCAACCCAACCCGTGACCCGCTTTTGACCTAACTCTACATGTATGACCAATTTACACGTGTACAAAMTTTAGTAGTTGTAACRATATAAAGGCCCACAAAAATACACCATATATATCAGGTTTACATCAAAGGAGATAAATAATCAACGTTTCTAGCATGAGTCTCCAATCTCATAGAGTCATAGGCATATTTGAAGAGCTCTCAAATCGTTTCATACATTGCACTCCCCTTATGTTATCCGTTGCAATCTTCAAGCGTAATGGAGATGGTAAAATGTAATAACGTAGCGTAAGTGATGGATTAGGGTTAGATGACTGAGTAATCGTTGAAGTACAAAATGTCCTCATATATATAATTTTTATAATAATAATGTTACAATGAAATACGATTGTTATATGCTTTTTTATGACCCGTAGTTTGGCCCTAATCCGACCTGGCAGCCAATTCATATTTGACCGACCCGTATTCTGAATCGGTGCTGACCCCTCCGACCCATTTAACTGGTCTAATGGAGTCACATTTTGCTCATATTATACATCGCTAGAAGTTAATGGATGGGTTGCATGAGGTGATTGCCCTTTGAGTTTGGATTAATATACTTACATTTCCAAAAAAAAAAAAAAAAATATCGCTAGAAAAACGCGGCCCATAAACACAACCCATGTAAAGAAATAATAAACCCCTTACCCTAACAATTTATTTAGCCTCCGTATAAAAAGAAGCCTTCAAAATCTTCTTTAGTTTTTTGATCGCAGTCATAACTCAACTGTCAACCTCAGTCCTCACACAGTCACACATAAGTATTCGATTGTTTTTCACCATCTATTACTTGTATACTTTGAATAAGTGGTGTTCTTGTGCTATTATTGGTTTATTATTTTTTTGTGAAAGAGTTATCCTATTTTTTTCTACGTCTTATTACCTCTTCTTCAGATTTGTATTCAATTTTTTCGAATCACTCGTGAAATCGTGGATCTCTAATTTTTGGAAGATCACGGTCCAACTTTTTACCATTTTTTTACATTTTGATGAGTTCAACATTTTAGAGCTTCAATTTAGGTGTAGCTTTTGTGAAATGTTTTTTTTTCCTAAATACATTATAAAACATACTCATTTTCTTGAGTATTACATTTATTTGTTTTTTCTTCCAATTTTTGGTGTTGTTTAAATGTTTAATGCAAGGTTTTCCTTAATTTTTTGAGTATTAAAATCGTTTTCATGTAAATAAGTAATTTTTTTTTTCAATTTTTCAAATCTGGAATATTTACATGGAATAATTCTTGTATAATTGCCTTTTTAATTACGCAGGCAAATTTACCCGTATTAAGTTTCAAACAAATAAACATCAAAGTAATGAAACAAATCAAACTAATGAAACTCTGGCCAGGGTAATTTGCAAATTAAATTCATAAGAGAACGTGGGTTCCATAAATTCAGGAAAAAAATGGGATCTTTGAAACATTGACTTTCAACCACAGAGCGACACATCAGCTCTATGGTTGTTACTTTAATAAATAGGATACCCCTCATCCAATTTTAAACCAGTTGACTATATAAAATAAGTTGAAGTAACAAAATCCATCACTATCAAACTTCATAAGTAGTCTAACGCCTACATAATCAATCTTCAATCATACTTTTTTGTCACAAAATTACCCAAACGATACATCCTTAAATTTCCCCTATATTTCTGGTTATCCAATCTTCTCCCCTCTACAAATCAAGTACAATAAAAAAAAAAATCAAACAAATAAAATACATCAATTACCATTTAGGGTGTGTTTGGATAGCAAAATTGGAGAAGAAGGGAAGGGGAGGGAGAACGAGGTGAGGGAAAGGGAGAGAAGGGAAGGGGAAGGAGGGGAGTGTGGTTGTTTGGATACAATTTCCCTCCAAATCTTGCCTATTGTGGAGAGATTTTATTTAGGCTTGGAGGAGGAAAATTGGATCCCTCCAAAACTCTCGCCCTCCATTTCCCCCACTCTTATTTGCTATCCAAACGAGGGATTTTAAATCCCCTACTGTCCCTCCCTCCCTTTCTTTTTCCTCCAAATCCCTCAATCCAAACACACCCTTAGTGATAAAGTATAAGCATAAGGATTATATTAATGGTCTTGAAAGTGCAAAAAAAAAATGCCCGACTAAATAAAATAGTCATTACATACATCAATTATACAATCGTGACTAATCTCACGAATTATTTTAAAATTAGGTAAACTTTTCTGGTTTGTTTATAAACAATTTTAGCACAACTTTTTTTTCTTACAAAGTACGATAACCAAAATCAAACTTAGATTTCAATAAAACTAAGGTTTTTGTTAAACATTAATACTTGTCAAATGCTAGAAGTAAACTCGAGGAGTTGAGAATATGGATGATGATGATCAAGACAAATATCACGTGTTTCATGGCTTTCTTGATGTTTCATATGCATTTTTAAAAAACTTGAACAAAAATTACTGTCAAGGCCACTAATTACCCATTGCGCTAAGATTGATGATAACAACCATTAAAACGTAGTGATGATTTGATATTTGGATGAGGATTGAGGACCTCTTCTGCTTCTCAACTACGTATTGATAGCTGCTTGGATTTCCTCTAAACTTCTGCCTTTTGTTTCAGGTACCACTTTAATCACAAATATAATTGCGGCTCCGTTTATTGCTGCGTAAATAACGAAAGTGCCTGACAATATATGATTAACCAACCTGTTTAGTCTGCACCATGTATAACTATAAACTATTTAAATCTACAATACTGTTAACAAAGTTTTTAACTACTGTATAATTTAGTGTGTTTCCGAGTAAATGAATATCGAGTCTTTCACTTCAATGGAGATGGATTAGTTGTCTAAGATTATATGATGCAGACATTCAGTATGAGAGCATACCATAAGAGCTCCATTGCATCAAAAAATTAAACGTATATGATATGACCCAAGCTCCGAACCAGTTAACCAGTGTCGCCAGCCCTCCAGCAGCTCCTTTCACATTTATAGGGAAGATCTGCAAGAGATACCAGTTACTGAACTGACATAAAATAATTTCACTTGGGATGTATCACGACACCGACTCTCTAACATGACACTTAAAACAACGTATATTAGGTAGGCAAACACATAACAAATTTCAGCATTGACAACCGAAAACAAGAAACATAGGTAATTTGTAATTATCATCACCTCTGACATTACAACCCAAGGAACAGCTCCCATTCCAACCGAAAAGGCGGATATATACACCTAAAACACGTAACAACGTTAACAGTTTGTCTTAAAATTCGTTTTATCATTATCATTGGTAAATATTTCAATTTTATTCCTTCCGATGGTTTACCAGTATACCGACGACTGCTAGTATTGCTGCTGCTTTCTCTGATGAATGGTGAGCCTATATCATTCAGAGAACATGCAAGTATGAACGTCTAACATTTCTGTATTAAATTGGCTGTACCTTTAGTTCCGTAATTCCGTAAATACTTTACCTTGAGATAAAAAGCAATTGCTGTCAACAGGCAACCTATAACTAATCCGAAAGCAGAAACCTGCCACAAGAAAAATAATTAAATGCCTCTTAAAAAGGGATACAACAACAGCAACAGCGCATTAAGGGGTGTCTGGTTCACACAAAAAAGTATGAGGTATGGGTTTGAAATGAGTCAAACCCATACAAAGTGTTTGTTTCACAAATACAAGGGTTTCATACCCATACCTCAAACCCATGAGGTATGAGTTTCTCATACCCAAGGAGGGGGGTGGGTATGAGA
>VHZZ01005261.1:16228-51555 GCA_009801015.1 Silene noctiflora
AACTGTCCACCTCATCAATCCCTTTTTATTTGACTCCCCCAATAGATGACTGCCACGTGGCGCTATGGCAAAATTGTGATTTTTGCCCATAACACTAACAATATGGAAATCTCTGACGCTACTATTCTCACGACAGTCGCTTCAATTTGTGCTGTTGTTGTCGTTGTTCTAGTTGTTCTAAAAGTTTTGATGGAATGCTGTAAGAAGGAATCTACGTCGTCGCCGACTCCGCCGAGATCTCCAATTCTGCATGGCAAGACATACGGTGGTCCACAAAGTGGCCCAAGGCATACTCCTAGGGCTACTACAGGAAATAGAAGAGCCCGAGACGGCAATTTCGCTATTTTGGGCGGAAGTGCTGCTGTTATGGCTGATACTACTGTTTTACCCACGGATAATGGTGGTGGCGGTCATCATGGTCATACTCATGGCGGTCATCATGGTCATACTCATGGCCGTCATGGCGGTCATCATGGTCATACTCATGGCGGTCATCATGGTCATACTCATGGCCGTCATGGTGGGGCAGGAAGTACATGTGGTGGTGGTGGTCATGGCGGTGGTGGGGCAGGAAGTACATGTGGCGGTGGCGGTCATGGTCATCATGGCAGTGGTGCCGCATGTGGTGGAGCAGGAAGTACATGTGGTGGTGGTGGCGGCGGTTGTGGTGGTGGGTGTGGTGGGTGTTGATTCATATTTTTTTTATTTGTCCTCCAATATTCAAATTTCTTACAAAAATTCTTTCGTAGGACGATTTTACAAATAGGGAAGTGCTAGGGCGACACCAGGTGTTACCGAGTTTCGGTAACACCCTAATAAAAAAATAGAAAAAAGTTGAAAATTAGAAAGTAATTTTCGATTTTACGCCAATATCATAAGGATAAAACCGTAATTCATACCCTATGATATTAAGAACATAAAATATAAAAATACTAATTAAAACTAAACTTATCTAATATTATAGAGCAATACATATCATGACAAACACTTGTTTATCTTCATCAAATCATACATTCATAGTTCATCAATTAGCAAAAAATAAAAGAGAAAATTCAATTGTCAAACGTACGAAAATTTTCTCCAAATATTTTACGCTCCGGTATTTATAGTTGTGAAGTTTTTGCTTAAATGGGGCCGAAACCCAAACTATTTAACAAAATGGGGCGGGTTTGAAACTATTTACCGTAAATGGGTCCACGTCACTAATTCCGCGTATTTCTTTTTTTTAAAAAAAATTTTAGGTATCTCGCTGTCCAGGACAGCGAGAAAGTACCAAAAAATTGAAGCAAAAACAACCAGAATGTAAACAAAATTGGCACTCTACATTCTCGCTGTCCCAGACAGCGAGATATTATAAGGTTTCCACATTCTCGCTGTCTAGGACAGCGAGATACCACTTTCATAGTTAAAAAACAACCAGAATGTGAAGAATTTGGGAGGCCGTACATTCTCGCTGTCTGGGACAGCGAGATACTACATGTGTTAAAAAAAAAAATTACTAATGATGCCTTCGAGGAGGAGCATCATGCTCCTTTATACTCAGAACTTCACCTTATTTTCCCTCACCCTTGTCATTCTCCTCTCCCTCAGTCCCTATCCTCCACCCCTTCCTTTCTACTCCACCCACAACAAAATGATACAGTCTTCAGCGCCACGGCGGCGCCACTCAATGAAAAGAACGACTAGCATGACAGAATTCTCCTTTGACGACCTCTCCTTCCTCAACCACCCTCCACAACCACAGTCGTCCGATAAGATCACGCTGTGTCGACACAGACTGATCTTGATCGGAGGACTCTACTTGGGTTGGTCTCACCCAGGTTGATGATTAATAGGCGTAACTCCGCTGACTTTGCTCGGCCATCATCAATGTCATCTTGCTCTTTTCTTCGTACTTAGCTTGCTCTCTTTGTGGCCGTCGTCTCGGCCCTAGCCGCGATATTTTCATGTACGAGAATATGGTGTCACATATGGAGGATAAGGACTGAGGGAGAGGAGAATCAGAAGGGTGAGGGAAAATAAGGTGAAGTTCTGAGTATAAAGGAGCATGATGCTCCTCGAAGGCATTATTTGTAATTTTTTTTTTTAACACTTATAGTATCTCGCTGTCCCAGACAGCGAGAATGTACCGCCTCCCAAATTCTTCACATTCTGGTTGTTTCTGCTTCAATTTTTTGGTACTTTCTCGCTGTCCTGGACAGCGAGATACCTCAAATTTTTTAAAAAAAAAAGAAATACGCGGAATTAGTGACGTGGACCCATTTACGGTAAATAGTTTCAAACCCGCCCCATTTTGTTAAATAGTTTGGGTTTCGGCCCCATTTAAGCAAAAACTTCTATAGTTGTTGAGGTATGTTCTCTTGTACGAATGAAAGATGAAATATAATTTGTTCATTAAATTTATTGAGTTTTAATTGACGTAGAAGAACAAATAGAATGACTCGAACCGTAATTCCCAAAATGTGTTATGAATACTTGAACCTTCGACTACCCAGTGGCCAGTACAACTAGAACTCATAAGTTTCAAATGCATGATATCAAGGTGATTATTTGCTGCTGTAGAATCACTAATACATAGTACTCCGTAGTAAATAATTGGCTCTTGGTCAAAGACTGTGCAAAAGATGAGTAATATACCAGAATTGTTGAACCAATATCGCACACAATCTTTCATATATATATTTTTTAATTTATTACTTTCATTATTGTTAAATGAATGAATGTTAAGTTCCTAAACTACCCTTTTACATTGATTAGTTTAAAATTCGAATTTTAATGGAGGGAAAACAAAATGGCTAAGGAATTTACAATAATACCCCGGGTGTTGCGCAATTTGTGTACCACCTGGTGTCGCCCTCTCATTTTCCTTACAAGTATTTATTGTAAAACAGGTTGTTTTAGTAACCACTTTTACTCGTTAATTGGATTGTGTTTGAATGCTAATACAAGAGTCATATACGACTTGCACTTTTTACTTTGTCGTGTTATAAATTCCTAGAATAAATAATAAATAAAAGACCATTTTATTATCTCGATCGAGACGATATTGATATCGACTGTAATCAAATTTCAGGCGTAGTGGACGCACTCGCATTTTCAGAGTTTCTCCCGGGTTGATACAAATTCTTGTATAAGGTTATTTTGCCATAAATATTTGATATCCATGAATTTTTGCAAATTCTTGAGCAAATTTGTGCAGAGTAAACACCAGATTGAACTGAAAGAGTATTCTAATCAAACGGTATCTTGCCAATTGAAAATATCGAGGGTCGAAGGATTCAAAACTGAAACATATTATCGAGTATATGTTAATTATATTAATTATATTTTACTTTATTCTTAACCATTAATTTTAAACATTTTTTATATATTTTACAATCTTTATTAATATTATCCGCATTCTAAATTAATAATTATCCTCAAATAACAAAGAATTTGTGAAATTTTAAACATTTTTTATATATTTTACAATCTTTATTAGTATTTATTAATATTCTCATTTAAAACGGACACTATCCGTCTTAAGACTAAAACGAGTTAAATAACTACCACTTTCGTAAATAAGACAGAAATAAAATGTCTAGATATCAGCAAAAGACTTGTCTCTATCTTTGTAAGTGACATATATTTGACCCCGTTTTAATCTTAAGAGAGATTTAGGCCCTCCTTTTGAACTTAATTTCATCTCATTTCAGTTCAATTCAACTCTATTAAGTTCAGTTCAGTTTCATTCAGTTAGGTTTAGCTTTTCTCTTCACAACTTAAGGCTATGTTATTTTAGACTGAAATTGTCTGAACTTAATTGAATTGAACATAATGGAGCTGAACTGAAATGAATTGAACTTATTGGAGCTGAACTGAAATGAATTGAACTTATTGAAGCTGAACTGAACTTATTGGAGCTGAACTAAACTGAACTGAACTGAACTGAAGTAAGAGCTAATTTGTGAAGAGAAGAGCTGAACTGAACTGAAATAAGCTGAAATTAAGTCCAAAAGAACAGGGTCTAACTCTTAGTTCAGTTCAGTTCAGTTCAGTTCAGCTCAGCTCTATTAGGTTAAATTCAGTTCAGTTCAGACAGTTTCAATCCAAACAAACATGGCGTTATTGATAAAATTTTAATTTTCATCCTTGGCATACCAATCTATTTATTACGCGTATATTTTTTCCATATTTTTATTTGCAAAAAGATCTACCCACATGCTCATGGTAATCAACTTCCCTACAATTATTTACATATAAAATCTAGTGTAGCATATCATGTAGGAATCCTCTAATTTATCATCAAGATAATGTATTTTTCCTAACTTTCAGGCCTACTACAAAAAAAAAATATATATAAGACGGTTTTACACAAACTGATCGTAAATAAAGCGGGATTCTTTCTCAAAACTAACAATATGGAAACTAATGTTATTCTGGGTATTCTCATAATAATATGCGGTTTAATTGCTCTTGTTCTGGTTGTTATAGTAGGTTTGATAAAAAGACGCGGTAATAATAAGAAATCTACGTTGCAGAGACCTCCAACTCTGCATGGCAAAACATATGATGGACGAAGTGGCCCAAGTCCTCATACTCCTAGGGCTACTACAGGAATTGGAGGAGCCCGAGACGGCGATTTCGCGATATTGAGCGGAGCTTCTGCTGTTAATGCTGCTACTACTGTTTTACCCACGGATAATGGTGGCGGCGGTCATGGTCATACTCATGGCGGTCATGGTGGGGCAGGTAAGTACATGTGGTGGTGGCGGTCATGGCGGTCATGGTCATGGTGGTGGTGCTGCATGTGGTGGGGCAGGAAGTACATGTGGCAGTGGCGGTGGCGGTTGCGGAGGTGGTGGTGGTGGTGGTTGTGGGGGTGGGGGTGGTGGCGGTTGCGGAGGAGGGGGTGGTGGTGGGTGGTGATTCATATTGTTCATTAGACTGTCATTAGGGTTTCTTAAATTTGTTGATGGGTTAGAATTCAGAGAACAGCAAAAAAAATTAATCTCTTTTTTTTGGTGTTCTTCGATATCTACTTTTTTGTGTTGTAAATAGTTCGAGTAAATAATAAATAAAAGACGATATTATTATCTCAATTCTCAATTGAGACTATCAACTGTATTTAAATTGCAGGAGTGGAGTCGATAGACCCAGCACGTATGTTTTGCGTTTAAGACGGATAAAATATTTCCAAGTGGGACGAACAAGACAAAAACAGAATGTATAAGAGAAAATAGATTTGTCTTATATGTCTATGTCACTATGTAGGATGATAATTAACCCATTTTCATATTAAGATGAAGATCTCCATCTTAAGGAAGACTAGTCCGGTTTACTCCGGGGTAGATTAAAATTCTTGTACAAGGTCGTTATTACGTCAGGCCAATAGGCCATCGATGCACCGCATAACCAGTAGAGAATCTAGAAATTCACAAATACCCGGGAAGTATCTCGGTGAGACGGCTTCTTGAAATACTAGCCGTAAACCAGTCGACACAAACAGCAGGATTGAAGGAGTATTCCTTTTGTGCAAAATTGTGCATACTGAGTATGGCGTAATAAAATCACAACAATTTCCCATTTGATAATCTGGGTATTCAAAATATGCACATACAAACTCAATTTAATACAAACTGAACATATAGCACAACACAAAACCTGCCGTCGCCAGGAAAAGAAAGGAAAAAAAAACAGTGCTGTAATCAGCTAAGATAATTTGCAGTAATAAGGATAGCAGAGAGCATCATGAAACGTCAGTCTATTGTAAATGGTCAGTCGGTATCCCACTGATCATCATCGCCGAACACGTATTTGCTAAAATGGTCGACTCGGAATTTCCACTCTCCTTTGGCAGGATCATAAGATAAAAACTCAGCACCTTGGTCCTCTGCTTTCTTTTTGAGCATTTCCTTGTATTTCTCGATTTTTGGCCCTTCTATGATCTGGTTTCTCTTTTTGTCATAGCATTTGATGTTAAGAAGGGTAACTTCTGCCGGTTTGTTAAGGCCTTGACCTACCGGGGGTTTCTTACTGTCATCCAAGTAGACTATCACTTCCCGGTTATTGAACTGGACAAGGGACTCTAAGTCAAGTCGTCTCACATCAGTTTCTCCAAGGAACTTGATGCTCCCATAATTATGCCGTCCGACGACAAAGTCCTTGACATGCCTGCAGTACCCTGGTTCTGCCCTTTCTTTGGCAGCTAGCTCTTGGATTCGAGGCTCCGTGTAGTAGTCGGAATGGCGAAGTTTTGGCATAGTTGCCTCAATATCAGCGCCGTGCTCGTATACTATAGCCGCTTCGCCGGCTCTGTGTCCTGAAAGAGTAATATAGGAATCTCCTTTCTGATTTGGTGTGTCATCATTGCTACTGCCAGTTGGTTTCTGACTGAATTTAACCGAATGATGTCCGTTCCCATTGGCAACACCTGACATCATAGTTATACGTAAGGGTCATTAGGCATATGAAAAATCTATGAGACTGATTGATTTTAGACCAATGAGAAAAGAAAGCTTGTATTGAACAAACAAGAATAAGACTCACAATAGTTAGATATATTCCAAAATCAGAATAAATTATGAAAGAAGTTGTATCAACAAATTCCAAACATAGTTGAATATACTCATGCTATTAGGGCTGTCAATGATATGAGCCAGCTCGTTGAGCCATCGGAATCGGCTCGGTCAAAGCTCGGCTCGTGCTCGGTCAAAGCTCGGCTCGTGCTCGGTCAAAACAAGCTCGAGCTCGAGCCGAGCTTGGTTAAATACGAGCCGAGCCTGAGTTCGAGCAAGGCTCGGCTCGGAAGCTCGTTTGGGCTCGTTTATAAAATTTTTTTGTATAATCTTTATATTGTAGTATTATTTTTATTTCAAATTATATGTTATTTAGACATTTATATATGTATATTATGATATAATATTTTTTAGTATTTTATAATTTAGTTGTTTTTCAAAAATATTTATATTTAGTTAGATTTAAAAGGTGAGTTAATGAGAATATATAATGACAAAACGAGCTCAAGCTTTTTCCGAGCCGAGCTCGAGCTTCATTTTCTTAGGCTCGGCGAGCTTTGAGCCGAGCCCGAGCTCGAGCTAAAAAATTCGAGCCGAGCCCAAGCCCACTCGAGCTCAGCTCGGCTCGTTTACTCCCCTACATGCTACCATGATGGAATAAGTTTACAAAAAACATAATTTAATAGTTAGCTGAAAGCTATTCTGTGGGTAAGTGTGGATCAGGGGGGATGTCAAATTCTCTTTTATGTTACAGTATATGTCAAATAATAGCACTTTCAATTTGTTGTCGCTGATGAAAAATTTATCACGAGCCTTTCAAGTGCAGAATAACAGACAGAGAGGAAGTAACGTCAGATATAGAACTTCCTTTCCTAGTTCCACACGATTGTTTAATTCCCAGGTACACAATGGCTTGTGACTTTGTGAGACTGCGTATCAAACACAACTTTCAAATTTTATATCATGCATTCTTTGTTCTCAATGTAATTTCTAACATGTACACAGAAATAAAGAAATACAACCAATAACTTGAAATACAGTTCTTTAAGAATGGAAAACAAAGAACTTACCATTGTTCCCTTCACCAATCGATCCATTTTTGTGGTTGTGATTCTCTACAGATGCATTACCTAAAAACCCAGGGGCAAAAATAGTTAAGGAGACAGTTTCATAAAAGGATCAGTGCTGCATTCTGCGCGCTATCTCAGGTCTATTGCAGAAGAAAGATATACCAGTAACGAGACAAATTATACAAAATATTGTGGATTAAAGCAGTCTGCCGGCTCATTGTAGAACACTAGAACAAAGACAATTACTGAAACCAATTCTGCCACTTAAAGGACGTGTTCATTTCAAAATAAAACCCCAGTTAGCCCAGTAGGCATACCATTTTCATATACTTTGACAGAAGCTTCTTTCATTGAAGATTTTGGCCATTGATCGATTGGCCGAATAATCAAGGATCTTGGATTTTCCCTAGGAATAAAAAGAGCATCTGCCTTCGGAGTGCTCGGTGCTTCGTCTTCTTCACTGAAGAAAGCCACCTGGATGCAACAACTATAATTTGAAAATCCACCAACATAAGTGTCAGGCATAACTAATTGATAAAAATGCATGATGCTCACCCTTGAACCATCGTTCTTGGGATGATATTTTCTAGCTGGAAGCCGGATTCGCCTTTGAGATGTGTGCCGTGATGTTAACAAGGATGATACCCTGACAGGGGTAGGTTTGTCAACAACCTGGCAAAGAAAAAAAAAAAACAAATATCACCAGTCTTGCATTAATTGTCACTATGTAGTCACTAGACTAGTTATTGATCAAAGATGCCAATGCTTACAGGCATGCTGGAAATTCCATATTGAATTGATGGTGATGTTCCAGTGTTCCCAATTGACATATGGGGCATTGCGGGGAGGGTCCCAAAAGGATTGGTGATGGCAATTGGTTGTTCAGTTGCTGAGATCTGGATTCCAGAGCCACTGCATGAAACAAAAACAAGTTAAGACACCCAACTATGTCCATGCACTACTCTGAATTAATCCATAATTAACAGCAGATAAGAAACTTAGAATTATCAGCTTCCTTCCACTTGAATGTGTCCTTGTCATCCTTGTTGCCCAGTAACTCCCACAAATCAAATTAAATTAAATCACTTGGTCCAAGCCAATTACTGTTATACACTGTGATAATAGTTGATTAGCTTGGGTGTCCAAGCAACTCCATTTTTAGTTCCATTGACTTGCTCTAAGATTTCTTCTTTTATCGTCTCTAATCAGTCACGCTTGGACTAAACCCAAGCGGAGAAAGAATTAAGGGATGGGGAAGAAAATATCCCGAGGATGACAGCGGGTTGGACAATATGCCCGAACCACCCTCCACTTCAAATTCACAAGCGCAAAACACAAATTATCATCTTAAAAAAAATTCGAGAAACTGGAAATTCTGAGCCAAACCAAAATAAAAAGTAGTGAATGGATGAAAGGTAGCTAGAGCACTGAAAAACATACGACTGTCCGAAACTTTGTCCAAGACTCTGCCCAAAAATGCCTGATGCACCACCTATACACATAAAATGAAAAATAAGACAAACTTAAGTTAACTATTGACGAGAGCGCTAGGGCCCAAATTTAAGAAATGTACCTGCTTGAGTCTGCCCAGCATTATTGAAGTTGAAAAGACTGTTCTGCTGTGGAGGTTGACTCTGTTGAAAAGGAGATGCAAGAGAAGGCTACAAGTTGGACCAGGAACAACATAAGCAACAATGATTGTACTAAAGCAACACAATAACATTGCACCAACGATTTTCTTCTCCCGTACAGAGTTAATGTCATACATTCATAGGAAATAGAAAGTAGTACAGTTTAAACTTGTAAACACGAAAAACACGCAAAATTAGCTCAAAACCTCAAATGAAACACCACATTTACGTCTGAAAAGCAACACCTTCCACACACGACAGGATTAACATTAAGCTTGGGCTTAGAACTCGGCAGTTTGCGTCTACTCTATAGTCTCACACACCTAAACGAAAAGGCTGTCCTGGAACTGTATTTACTCTTGCTAATAATCTATTTCATCATTACAAACATCGCACAACTCGGATCAAAGCATTTAGTCGAACATTAATAGTGCAAAATAAATAGAGAACTACAAAATATCCCCTAAGAAATGGATTCTCACAAGCACAACGCTGACAGTGGCAGCAAATTCACATCACATCAAACAAAAAGGTCAGTGCTACTATGACCACCTAAAAAAATGTCAATGATGCATGAAATTTTAGTTTATAAGCCAAGAGGAGAGACAAATACAGACTTAAAAGACACGCCACAGCCCAAAAAACCCAATAACTGATGCTAAGAAAACAGAAATTGTGTGAGTACTTACAGTGCTTTGACCAAAGGCCCCACCTGTAGTATTTGATGTGTTTCCAAACCCACCTGTTGGAAAAGTACTTGTGGTATTAAAAGCACTAGAGAAACTAGGAGTTGATCCAAACAGGGAACCACTTTGGCCGAAAGTAGATCCTATCCCAAGTGAAGGTGATGTTGACTGAAACAGGGGGGATGGTTGACTCCCAAAGACTGAAGTACCAAATGGTGATTGTGTTTGGCTTGGTGCGGCACCAAATATTGATGCAGAGGTGGTTGCAGATGATATTGCAGAACCAAATATAGAACTGGAAGAAAATGCAGGAGTCGGTGTTCCAAAAGGGGAGGATGTCTGTGCAGGGCTAGAACCAAAGAGATTGGATGTGGGAGCAGGAGCAGGAGCAGAACCAAATGGCGAGGAACCAAAGGTTGGGGTAGAAGTACCAAGACCTGTGCCACCGAACGGTGAAGGCTTAGAAAATATGTTAGATTGCGTAGATGCTGTAGACGTTGAAAATGGGTTGGCAGACGACTGTCCCAAAGTTGGTGAGCCAAAGGGGTTTTGTGCTGCTCCAGGCACACCAAAGTTTAGCCCTGGAGAAGATTGACCAGCAGCATTCGGTCCACCTGGTTTACATAGGGATGGAAGTTACGTTAGTATTCAAGTATACGACAAAGACAATATTCGAATGGCAAATATGGCACCATCAACAATTGCTCGAATGAAAGCATCCAGCAAGCATGGCACCTCGTAAATCCAAATTTCGACTACTCAATCCGCTTTCATTTCGAGACATACACTGAGACAACTATTATCGTATACTCTGTAACATATAGCATTAAAAATATTCCCCTTTTCCCTCTTGGTTTTCCCATATTAATTGTCCCCTTGCTATATATATTAAAAGGAAAAACACTAAATTTTTATTACTGATCCTACTTAAACAACTACTTCTCCCTCCATCACAATTAAATTATCCCCATATTCTTCTAAGACAAAAAGATGAAGTTGGTATTTTACCACCTTTCTGTAAAATATATCAAGATGAAAAGTAAGACAATAAAATGGGACGGGGAGTAAAAAATGTTGAGAGTATGATATAGTAGTCACAATTTTTGCTGATGTGTTTATGTTCAAAAATATTTATATAGAACGGCCACACCAAAAGAACAAACCATGGGATTTTACAACATGGCTAGATTTTAAGATAAAACGGTGAGATTTAAGATACAAGATTTAGTCTTTTAGTTAGTGGATTTACTAGAATATGCAGTAAGACACTAAAATAAAATCACACCCTCAAATCAAATAATCGTATAGCAATAGTTTAGGATCATTCTTGAAAATTTCTACCACCAAAACAGTTGCATGGTTGTACTAAAGGTTTCACAATCAAAGCAAAAACAAGATCTTAGTTTAGGGCCTTTAGGCGCCCTATGCAAAGTGACATCCCACGCGCCTCAGGCACATATGGTATTAAATCGTGATTTCAATCAAGGTCATATATCGGTTAATCCACAGAACCACAGCCCAACCTCGCTAAATGTTGCCAATACCGCCTCAAAATGCAGTAAAAATGCGGAAGCGATGATCTCCAAAACCTCTAAAAAGCAGTCAAATTTCGGTATTGTGACTTTCATTTAATACCATGTGCACGCCTCATGCACGTACTTAAGGCCCACATAAAGCACATGAGGGGTAGCTAGTGAGGTACACGCCTGTTTTTATGAGTTAGGAAGAGCAGTGCATGGTGATCAAGAAGTGTGGGCATTTGCCTCAAACCTTTTAAGGTTAGGTCTCGTTGCCTCAAATCGCATCGTGCCTTTTAAAGCTAACAATGCACACAAATCGAGTATGAACAAGACAGCAAGTTAACCACCTTTTCTCAACTGAGTATGCATTTGGGAACAAACCTTTATCACCTCGTTGGTAATCTTCCCATCTCAGCTCTTCGTGGCTTTTATCTTTGTAAACTTGCATGGCCGATATAGACTCCAACTTTCCTTGCGGTTGGTTACTAGGGCCATCTGTATCCGCAGTTGCTTGATAAGGTGCTACTCTACTTCCTCCCAAATTAGATTGCCCAAAGGTGCCACTTCCAAAAGTAGGTGTTGTAGTTTGCACTCCTACTCAGATTTACAAGACAAAGACCACAAAAAACATAAATAAACAATAAAACCAAAAGCTATGCAATAAGGGAAGGCAAAGACAAGCCAATAAGTGAGGCATATCTTTGCTGTGCAAAAAGAAAAGCATCCACCTTACTGAAACTTACCCGAAGAAGCTGGAGTACCAAAAGGAGATGGCGTTGATCCGAAAGTAGAGTTACCAAACGTAGACGCAGATTGGCCAAACGCGGGACCGGAGTTAAAACTAAAAGCTGAAGTGGTTGAAGCACCAAATGTTGGAGCACTACCACTAGAACCAAAAGCTTGGCTGTTAGGTTGACCAAAAGCAGGAGAGCTAGTAGCCCCAAAGGTTGGAGTCGATGTGGCACCAAAAGCAGAGGAGGTTGTAGCTCCAAATGCAGGAGCACTGCCTGCACCGAAGACAGAATTGTTTGAAGATCCAAATGCTCCTGTAGACCCAAAGGCAGGAGCGCTTCCGACCCCAAAGGCAGCTCCCGTATTTCCAAAAGATGGACTTGGTGTAGAACCAAAAGCAGAGGCACTAGTGGCTCCAAATCCTCCTGTGCTAGTAGACCCAAATGTTGGTGTGGTTGATGATCCAAAAGCCGAAGTACTGGTACCAAATGATGGTTGGCTTGAAGCCCCAAACAAATTGGTACTAAACGCAGGCTGGGATTGTTGAAATGAACTTCCAAATGGACTTGGTTGAGTGCCTGTTCCAAAACCTCCAAACGTAGATGATCCTGTAGAACATCAAAACTGTTGTTAGAAGTGCAAAGACAGAAATCCGATATCGTATGCAAGTGATACCATAAGAAAAAAGTAATCACAACAATGCAAGATTGCAAGCAACAAAACATCAACTGTTTTATTATTTGACTACACTCTCCATGGCAAGACAGAGCATTGTTCCTGTCAACAGACCGAACTAACTCACTCCAGAAGTTTATTTGATTTCGGAACCTTTCAACATACGGAATAACAGGTTCACCTCCTAAGGAAAGGAAAGGAAAAAGAGGAGCCCCTTCCACACTCTGTTATATGAGATGGGGTTGTTGATATTTGAAGTACACTCAACGAATTCCATTTCGAGTTGTTGAAATTAGCAACGTTGTTGAATTGTAGATTCTGGGAACTTAAAAATGCCCATACCTTAGGAGGGCAACTTGGGAATTTAGCTTTCTACTTCTAAGTATTGCTTGAAAAATAAAACTTGTTATCTTCTTGAAGAACCAGTTAAATTGAAAAGAAGGCGAAGATGATAGATAGAACTGGGGAAGTGTTAGTGTATTTTTTTAATCGAGCGAAAGGAGACGAGAGGTTAAAAATGATGAGTTAAAGTAAGTATAACAAAAAGGGCAAAATGGTCACTTCATTGTTTTTGCCCGGATTTTTGTTTTGGTAGGAAGTTTGAGTGAAACAATGACGAAAGGTATTAATTTTGAAGACAATCAACAATACGTACAAACTTGAAAAAGTGATATAAAAAGGTACTACTTTTTATCAATCTTTCGTAAAATTAATAAAGAAAAGAGTAAATTTGTAAAGCAACATAGGACCGGAAAGGCAAAAAAGATTACTTACCCCCAAAAGATGAAGATTGACTCCCAAATGTAGGGGTATTCCCAAATCCGGATGTTGGAGTAGCTCCAAAAGTCGGTGTCGAAGACAGTGGCGATGATGACTGACCAAACACTCCAGTGGATGTGCTGCCAAAGACGGAACCTCCTGTCTGTGAACCGAAAGGATTAGCAGCACCAAAAGGCTTTGGAGCGAAAGGATTATTCGTTACATTGTTCTGTCCGAAAGGTGACTGTGATCCAAAAGGCGTGCTAGCTGATTGCCCAAAAGCTGAAAGACAGACAAATATCTAACTAAACTTCAAGAATAAAGAGCCTGCAGCTAAGTTTTAAAAGGCAAGAAGTGCACTGAGGCGAGGAAGGCGCAATCATCATACATAGCAGCCAAAAGATGCTTAAGAACATTGGAAAATAGCCAATGACCTAACGATGCCATATTTTATACGGACAAACTTTTCCGAGACTAAGAAATTACTTTACGAAACAAACAAAAACATTTCCAATACTAAAGAATAATCTTCATAAAGTCAAACTTTTTAAGCAGAAAATCAACATATAAAGATAGCCTTCGGATAATAAAAGAGTAACTTTCAGATGAGCAAGTTAGCGAACACTTACGACTACTTGAACCGAACATGATCTTTAAGAAAGATGTCCCAGATCAGTTGTTACTGTATACCCTTGATATAACCTGTAACACGAGAAAACGTCGCTAAGCAAGAACTAAATATTTCTGAATGTTCGGGTACATGTTCAAAAAATAAATATACAGTATAGACCGTATGAATATCGACATTAGATCACAGCAAAAACGAGACAGTCATATAACATTGATTCCCGACCGCTTATCCTTTATCTTCACAGATGCAACAACAAAACATGACGGAAACTGAGTAATTCATTCACACTGCCTAAAAATAAAAATCAAAAATCCACTAGAAAATTTTGAAATCTCCAGTGCCTCTAATAAAAAGCCTACAGCAAGTGCGTAATATCTCGTATAATGACTTTCAACTTTCAAGCATGGTGACAAACTGACAACTGACAACTGACAACTGTGTTAAATTGCGTTACCGAACATTATATTCCAACAAGACAATTCAACTAACATAGAACAGTAACGACACCATATAAAAAAATTTCCGTTAAGCAAATGACGGCTAAAGCCAAAATTCGCATTCCATTGTCATTGCTGATAGTTAAAGCCAAGCCTATGGCACCAACCAAATGATGACAAAATGAAATAACACACCAAAATGCCGTGGCAACATCGAACTAGCTCAATCATTACTCCGCCCATCTCAATCATTTGTTTACCTTCGAGTAACATATTCCTCGCAAAGAATAATAAAGGTAAACAAATAATTGAGACACTAGGGAGTATAAACTAGACTGTACACCTGCACGATTAGCTACAAATTACGATTCCGAATAATCCTGCTAAACAATTGACACACCCGTACGCGAAAGCGCTAATTGAACAAACCTAATGCAATTTCTACCATTATTGTTCAATGTACACTCAAATCTAACAACAAAATAGTAAATTACTCCGTCACATCACTAATTACACAGAAAACAACAGAACAAAAACCCTAATTTAGTGTTACACATCCAGTATCCAATTAAATGATGCATGAACAGTTGAACAAGCAAAAATTACATTCAAATCAAACAGAAATGAAAGTAATTGCGAAAGTCAGAACAGATTAGCGAAATAATTAACGAGACAAAACAAAAATAAAATAAAAAACAGAATTACATACGCGAAAATCGGCAATTAATCGAATCGAACCGATTGAATTGAATCTGGAGATTCTAGGTTAGGAATTCGATTAACTGAATTACAAACGGTAGAGTGCGATGAGATTAATCAAATCGAAATTGATGAGCGACGATGAAGATCATGAAATCGAGAGGAATTTTGGGGGTCGAGATAAAGAGAGGACAATGTATTGTAATGAACAATATGTATATTATTAATTAACTTGAATTTACTTAATTACGGATTATGTATAAATCATGACATTGCCCCAGTTTAACGCTATTAAGGTACGGAGCAAGTTTCGTGAGGGACGGTATCCTTAAAAATACGAACTATAGTAGTGGAATAGACTTTTCAAGCCGGTCGGGCGAGTCGCGTTATAAATCAATCGGATTATACAGTTTGAGGCAGGGTTAGGAGTAGAATACGGGGAACACAAGTTTTGCCATTTTTTATTTTACCATTTTTAAGGATTTTAAGTGAACAAATATACTTCTATTTTTTAAAATTAAATCTATTTAATATTAATAATATAATTATAAACCGTATATTCATTACTTATTGAAGTTATATTAATGAATTTATAAAATAAAAATTATTTTTAAATAATATGAAAGTTACATAAAATTAATTTTTAAATTAATTTTTTAATTTAAAATATTCAAATAATTATTTTTTTATATATTATTCAAATATGTAAAAACATTAATATGTTATTAATATTATTGATTTATCTTTGACCTAATGGGTTAAACAGCTCAGGTTTTTAACCTTTAAATAACGGGTCATTTCAGGTTCAGGTTGCGGGTCATGATTTATGGGTCTTTGACTTTGAAGATCGGGGTTGGATCAAGTTTTGACAGGTCTATACTAAAATGATAAAATGGTTTAAAAATAATAACAGTTAATGGTAAAATGGATATGAACTATGAAAACATGTAGAATTAGGGGTCACTATTGAGTTTAAACCATGATCAACAATAAGATGGTTAAGAAACAAAGGAAGTGTTACGAAAAATATGACTCTTAATAAGTTGATGAGTTATGTCTTGACAAGTATTTGTATTACAAAGTATTTCACCGAAATTGTTGTCGTTAATGTTTACCTTTACCAGTTCTGAAGTTATTATCTCTAAGAAAAAAGAGCATAATTTTCATACTAATTATTTACAAGTTTTTTCTATATCGTAATCTGGTGCTACTTTATAGGGGAAAAAAAACTAAATACTTACCAATTTTAGTAAGATATGCTTCTAATTAGATGTTTCTTCTTCATTTTTTACAAGGAGAAAACATTTTTATAGTTCAACAAATTTTAGTGATGGTTTGTTGATAAATGCAAAGATAGTTGCTAGATTTAACAAAGAGATGGTTGTGGATGTCTACGTGACGGACAATGGTGTGGATGTGTCCGTTGGTGGCTCGTGATGTTATCACTATTATGACAAAGTGAAAAAAAAGGGGAGATTTTATGTTGCTTATGTAATTTTTATTGACTTTTTGGAGAGAGAGGACGATTAAAGAAAAAAACACAAATTTTCATTTAACACGATACTATCCGTACGGGTCAAGTAAATCATACCACTTGTATATATAAGAGAAATAAATTGTTTTTTCTTATGCATTCTTATATATACAAGTGGTATGTACTTAACCCATATTAAACTTAAGACAGATAGTGCCTTTTTAAGGAGGACTTATGCACTGTTCTTTTAACTTAATTTCAGCTTATTTCAGTTCAGTTTAGTTCGGTTCAGCTCTATTCAGTTCAATTTCAATTCAATTCAGCTATATTAAGTTAGGTTTAGTTCAGTTCAATTCAGATAATTTAAGTCCAAAAGAACAAGATCTTACCGTTAAAAAAAATGATTTAATGAACGGAAAAGGTGAGGATTTTTTCCAGGTTATAGATGAGAAGCATAAATTGCAAAGTGGGTGTCAGGTTTCCAAATTGCTCAAATTATAAACTTCAATAGAAAGAAACAATTATTATATTTAATTAAAATTAAAATATATCTCACAATAAATAAAAAAGATAAACAATTGTCTATAACGGACCGACTATATTAATGCCACCATTGGGCCTTGGGCCTTGGGCTGGTGGTTTGCCGAGTGCGGACAGTGGTAAAACATCCTAATATTTTGAAAATGATATCCTTGTACAACATAAATACTACAACAAAACTTCAAGATGCTATTAACGAAAGAGCAATGAACAAATTACAAATGTACCTTTCTTCCGCACCATGTAGATAAATATAGTACATCGAAGCTAGCTCAGTTCAGTTCTGCTTCGAACATTAATGTACATAGGATATTTTACACGAGTGAAGTAGAACGAAAAGTTTGACGGTTTGGTCGATGATGGTGCATCTTGCAACTACCTTTCCTCTCCATGGATTTCTCCTGAGGGTTGCTCGATCACTGACTCCCCGTTTCCTTCTGATTCCCTGGTAACGTTGATATTTTCTCCAGCAGTCTCATCAAGGCAAGCTACACTTGTTGGAACCTCATCAACAACGACTGATGTATTATCTGAGACATCCTGAGCATGGTGTTCCGTAGGTTCCATGTCAGCATTAGTATTTGGTATTGAGGTTGAAGCAATTCTGATTCCTCCCACGGAAGAAGATAAAGATTCTTCATCTGAAGTATCCGACTCCAACAAACCCTCCTCTGGGTATGTCCCGTCCAAAAACTTACTAGGTCCTTGCCCGACATCCTTTAACACATTCTTAGACCCATCATCAACCACAAGTTTAACCCCAATCTTCTTAACATGAGCTTCTTTCACATTAGGATGAGGAGATGGAATTGAATCATCAGAGAAATCCTTGTGATCACGTCGCTTGGAACGCTTATGGAAGAGTCTGTGAAATCCCTTTTTGAATGCTTTGCCTAATTTTGCTCTGTTTCCTTCCTTATTTTCATCCCCACTACTACTACTGCTACTATCTTCAACAGACGATCTTACCGACTGAATCTCAGTATCAAGGTGTCGGGTTTTACCTTTCCTAGGTTCCCATGATTGAGAGACTTCACTTCCAGGACGATGCACCCAAATCCCGGTCTCTTTCTGACCCTCCACGTCTATTGCTTCAAATGTGTCTACAACTTTTGGCTTTTCGTTTGATTCCCTTGTGACAGGTACTTTCTCGGCCAGCTGATTTTGAAGTGAAACTGGATGATCTTCCTCAATTTTCACTTCTTTGCCACTATGCTCCTTTGTCTGCCATAACACAAAAACTTATATGAGACAGTAATTAACCCTATAAAGCATGCAATTCAGAAGGGCGGGGCTCATATGTGACTTTGTGAGACCGTCTCAAACAAGGCTCACTGCCATAAGCCCATAATTGCCGATGAGATCAGAACGTAGAATGCAGCCGTTCAGGAGAGATATCAATAAAGACCCACATGGGATAAAGCTTATAAATGTGTGGTTCTCATATTTTGAGACATTCACTTTTATCTTCATTATCTCTCAAACTATATAGGAATATATA
Organism: Silene noctiflora; assembly: GCA_009801015.1. NCBI lineage: Eukaryota > Viridiplantae > Streptophyta > Magnoliopsida > Caryophyllales > Caryophyllaceae > Silene > Silene noctiflora. The sequence continues at coordinate 35,081 of VHZZ01005261.1, forward strand.
ATAGAAGTACGAAACAAATCCCCAATTCAAGTATTTTTTGCTATGAATCCAACTACATTACTTTACAATATTCTCTAAATACATTTATTGGGTAAATTGACAGTCAAAATGTTATCTAGAAAACCAAAAACGTCATATATTGGGCACCGAACTGGCGAACTGCATTAATTAGCACTATAAATGAGCAAGGAAAACCTACCTTTTGATCGGAATCAATAACAGTTACAGCAAGGTGCAATCTTCCCAATTTGACTTTGTCAAGCGGCAACCACATGACATGCCTCTGGCCATCCCTAAAATCGTTGATGTTGACTGAACAGTTACTGTAGGCAAGAAGCAAGTGAAACATAATCATCAGGATCGTGAAGTAGCGTTTAGTTGACAGGAACTTTCATTGTGTCATTAAATCATCCTCTCTGAAAACACATGACAAAACTCCATCTATCCGGTAACCTCAAAGGCACCGGGTAATGTTTCAAGAATTCAATGAGCGAATGCATAAATTTACAATAAACACAACTTCAACCTCGAGTTCAGCAAGACAGTAGATACCTAAACAGGAGCACAAAATACGCCACAAGAAAGAGTGATTGATAAGTTTCACCTTAGGTGGAGCTTAAAAGTATTAACAACTTACCCGAGAATATCATCAACAAAATGATCTTTATCACGGACTTCAATTGCTAGAACATTCTGCGCATCCCAAGAACAGATGGGAACCCTGAACTCTTCTTGCCACTTGGGAGTCAAAGTTTTCCTTTGCACCTGAGTCCTAAACCGGTACTGGCCAAGATGCCCTTTCACATAGGGATCAGCCAACCCTGAAAAACTGACACGTTAAAACCACCAAAATACTCTTGTTTAGAAAAGAGAAAAGCGTAGTAGACTGACCATTAAGGTCTGCTGGTTTCATTTCAGCTCCTTCAATGATCTCCACATTTGCGTAAGCAATAGCCTCCTTCACATCTACCGAAAACCAATTTCCTGCATCACATAATCCAAACTTCACCATCAAAGAATTTACAATCCATGTAAAACTGTATAGCACATTATTTTAGAACATTCCTTGATCATAGAAGTATACCATTTTCATTCTATTGCAACCCAGTATATCGAGTTGAATCCTAATAACTTTTTGAATTACCAGAAACTTTTATTAAAAACATCCAATTAGGGCATAGTCGGACCAGTTCTCCCAAAAGTCAAACCTTCAGTACACTGGTATGTCATTAATCAGCCTGAGTACCGACTATACACTCTATTCGTCAGACACAACTTTCGCTGGTACATGGAAGCATATAGTGTAACACAAGTTAGTCTTCTTGCGTGTCTGACAAAACGGCAAGCATTTTGCATATGGGACATGGGACACAGGAGTACAGGACCCCGGAGAAACATTTCCTTTATTGATTTCCGAGGAAACTCCCCTTCTAAGCTACAGATTAAGATGAAGTACGCAAGAGCCACCACACAGCTGACACGGAGGCACGCCAAGATACCCAACCTAAAGTTTTCAATTCCAACCACCCGTAAATCAGATATTTTACAGTTAGGTTACAGAATTCACTCAATTCCCCAGTGAGCCGCAGACTCATTAGGTGTAACAGCAATACATATTTGTACTATGGTGTTTGATTAAAATCTATGCATCGGATACTGTACTAAATTTGCATCGTATTTTCGTATTCTATACTCATATAGGGGATACTAACAATTAGACTGCCAAACCTTTACTCTTGCCGAACCTGAATCACACCAAATCATCTTGCTCACGTTTCTTCAACAAATACAACACATGTTCAGAAGTCTCGTAGTTTAGTTGGTAAAATCATTGAGGAGTGACACACATGACCTAGATTTAATATATGTTGGCATTATATTATCCTTATGGCTCCTTTTACAAACAGCAAATATATAAAAACAAATACACGACATGTTATCCTCATAAATGAGTAGCACAAATTGGTTTACATGTATCGACTTAGAAAATCATCTATACAATAATCCACGTGTTCCAGAGGAAATATTGTGAACTTTTACCTGGTTCTGGTGATACAAACTTCTCTAGGTCAACAACCAGCATGTTGGGCTGTCAAGTTATAAGCTTTAACGTAAGCTAGTGCATAAATAGCATAATACAATAACAACTGACTACTTCCATATGCTATTCAGAAATGATGTTAACAGAACTAAATTAAAGTTTCCTCAAGACCCTACCTCAACAAGCGTCTCCTCAAATGCAACCGCCAGAAGTTTATCCTTAAAAAAAAAGTGTGTGTCATACAATGCCAGGAATATTTGGAAGCTAATATATAAGACAAAGCTTGAGGAACAGAAATTACCAGCCAGCCCGCAATTCCTGGAAGTTCTGTCACATCAAAACCATGATTAAATAGGGGTTTGATAGTCATCTGAAAATACGGAGGTTCAGCAAAGCATACACGCAATCGGCTGATGAATGGCCAACACCGTATAAACTTCACTCCAATTAGTACCTGAACACAACCAAGATTCCATCTCTTAAAGCAAGTAATGAATTAGGGACTACACCTCTTAAATCCTACAAATCTAGAAATAGCAAGAACATAAAATACAAGAACATAAAATTGTGTTATCTTTGCTAGTTCCTCGACCAGGCATGCTTGTTACATGAGTTATAAGAAGGGGAGAAATGAAGAGCTGCCTTTGATAGAACAAAAGCTTCGCACTTTACTTTTATCCTATGAGCATTTTGGAGCACAACTAGTAATCTGAGAATACACGGAGGAATGTCCTGCGCCAAATAATCTATTCCAAACTAGAAAGAACCACAACAAGCTCTAGCGCTTTTATTTCGATAGGGTATTGTATCACCCCAAGAGTAGGCCTTTCATGCATCATTTTTCATTTTTTTACCTCGTGCAATTCCCTGAAACCTTTGCCAACAACCGAACCCTTGCACCCAACATTATCCGGGGTCGAATAAATGCAAACAAATAAGAGAAAATAAGTATGAAAATAAAAATAAAAAATGAGATTTAATATGAATAGAAAAAAGGTCGGAGAAATAAACAAATGAAGTAAAATTACGGGATAAAAAAAAAAGTCAAGCTCCTCAGGTTCTCATCCACTTGGATTCATACCAAGTTTTCTTCAATCCCAAATCAATTATGCTTGATTATTCTCCAAATGGAAAATAACCAGAAGAATCACTGATTTCTATAGTATACCTTCCCTTCAACATGCATGGCAGTCAGGTGCATTTTGGCCACCATTCCGAATCCTAATCTTTTCCTCAGTTTAGCAGACAGAATTGCACTCATATCATCTGCTGTCAAGAAATTCAATCCAAGCTCCAAAACCTGAAATGAATACAAATATCGAGTCTTATTCCTGCATATCAAAATGCCAATCTAACACTGATACAAATAGAAGGATACATACCAGATGGTCATCGTCAGTAGATTCACGAAGAACCCGGATTTCAGTGAACAATGGTGGTGTCCTTCCCAAATACAAGTGTTGAACCACAGCTTTTTTCTAAGAGTTAAGATTACGTCATCAGTACGTTACAAAGAATATGAGTAACAAACTTACATATATCTCATCCACCGTAAAAGTGCTCACTTAACCTGTCGCACAAATTAAGTAGTCTAATTAACCATCTTTCCTTCCAAGTTTATTTTAGTCTTGACATTGTGCTTTCTTATTACCTTTCATCTATCTTAGTCAAATCAAAGTAACAGAAGACCAGACGAATGGAACCATGTCATTTGGTTACATAAACACAAACATCTCCAACATAACAGCAGCAATGACAGCAACAACATCAATCCCAATTGCTCAATTAATCTAGCCTGTGGTGGGGGTAAAGGGTATCGAGTGGACAGAGCCTTAAACCTTAAAAATACAAAAGTCAAAAGTGATACATGAAGCTCCAACACACTCAGACTCACAGTACAATATTGCATAAAAGAGGCGGACCTCACCTCAGACCAAATATAAATATAAATGGTCACTGAATTTGTGACGACGCTGAAAAAAAGCATAAACATCCACTGGTATCTTAAAGAAAGCATGCATAGATATGTAATGAAGCTAATCGCATCATATCTATTCAAGAGAACTACTGCTAACCACCTGAGATCCAACTATCTAACGACCTAAAATGCCTCTAGAAGTATATAGAATCACTCGGAAAGATTGGTTAAATTTGCTCAGAAAAACACAAGTGACGTAAATCACAACTAGTCAATAGTTACGGAGGCATACAACAGTCCATGGCTTGTACTTCTGCAAGAACCAAGGTATGATGGCAAGAAATATTCTCTGGGATACTAATGGCTCGACACAAATGGGCCACATTTTCTCAACTGCGTAGTTAAGCCATCTCACTGTCTCAGAATCAGTTAGTACCTGAAGACATGAAATAATGGAAAAAAAAGGTTCAAAATTCAAACTTTCTACATACAAAAACTAACAATCCACAATGAGTAAAAGAGATGCATTTCATTACTACTTGAAACAAGTAATCACCTCAGTGGCGGGGTAAGGGAATGAATGTACACAAATTTACCATGATAAATTGAACTGACTGAGTGTTATTACACGATATTAGAATCACTGACATTTAAGTGAGATATTTTGCTTCGTTCCGTCAGTATCTAGAGCCACTTAACAGTGAGTCACTAACTCCTTCAAAAATGGAATCTAATCCGCCTATCCATCCATCCATCCATCAAATCCCATAAAAGAACAGGTACCCAATGTAAAGTAGATTCAGACACATTAAAGAAAAGCATTAACAAAAAGTTTGCAAAAAAAGAAAGATACCCTTCTTTGATTAGCTGATTTTTTTTCTTCAAACTTCATTCTCCTTCTTAATCTCATAGAGAATGTTTCATGCACCTATGCCGAAAATAAAGAGGAAAAAAGATCAGTAACATCTTAAAAGTTGCAACACTACAGTACTAAACATTTACATCACAAAAAGAGGTGCTATATCATGATCAACGAAAAAAAGTGTTAGAAAGTGAGGTTTTAACTTCCAAATTTCCAAATTCAAACAACTTCATATAAAATCGAGCCTTGCACGGGCTTAGAGGGGTTCAGATGTACGCAACCAAAAAGTCTTGAACTTTAAAAGACAAATCAAAGTATATTATCAAAGGTGGCCATTATGAAACAATTACAACAGTACAATTACCAACTAGTACCACCAACTATAGATTAAGGCCGAGGGAAGTTACATAATAGCAAGGGGTAGCACTCGCTGCCTCAAATCCCAAAACAAATAGTTAAAATTACCTATTTTTGCTGCTACTCAAAAATCTTTGAGCATGTTTGCTACCCTAAAATTTCATTTCTAGCTCCGCGCCTAAGGTTTAAGCTACCAAAAGACATTCTAAAAAGCAGTGAGAGGTTTAGGGAGGTCGGATATACGCAGCCAAAACCCGAAAACCAGAAACTCAATATCCACCACCTAACATCAAAAAAATAACAATAAGAAATAAGATTAAAACTTTAAATGATGCAGACCTGATATAAGTAAACTAAACCAATCAAGTAGAAGATTGAATGACAACAATTGTAAGAATTGAGCAGCCATAGTAAAACCAGAACAATGCCCACATGATGAATCATTGAAATCTCTGTTATCACCATTTTATCAGCTCAATCCAGCTTAAAACACAAATTATAGAGTAAAGATCAAAACTTCATTGATCATGAAAACCCATGTAGTAATAATAAGATTAGAAGATGATTAATTGATAAGATTTTGATTAAATCTAGTGGATAAGTATTGACAATGGTAAAGAAAAGGGGTTGAATGTTGACTTATTGTCGGGTAAGACAACAATAGTGGTGATTTGGTGAAGAAATTAATGAAATAAGTATCTGAAAAAAAGACAAAAACTGGAGTTTTTAGTTAAATTTATGGGAGAATGAGTGATGTTACATTTTACGAGTTTTGGGTCTTTTAAGATACGTTACTCAAAGTCACAAAGTGTATGCAAGAAGTGATCTTGCAGGTACCGGATAGTGATACAATGCTACGATATGAGTCCGGAATATCGAATACGGTTATTTTTTACGATTCTAATCATAAAGTGTCAAAATATCATATCGTGTTGCGTTATATCGGATATTTAAACGTATTCAATAGATTGACAGCAGATTATAAAAGTACTCCCGTAGTATTGTACACTATACTATTACTACAGCCTTCATTTTTTGAATATTCCAACGAATTGATTAGAAAAAGTAGTATTGTGAGTTATACTTGCAAATTTGCAATGTATGAGGCTTGAACGCGTGTTTAGCGGTGTCTTCTTGTTAGGCCAGCTGTACTTTTTTGGAGACACCAAGTAATTATGGTTAAGATGGGTAATATCCGCTGCAATGGATTATTGTATATCGTAAATTTTTATTTAAGACGGGTACTATCCATCTTAAATTTAAGACGGTCAAATAAATAAGACAAAAACAAAATATCTATATTGACGAATGACTTATCTTTATCTATGCAAGTGACAAATATCCGTATGAAGAAAGACTTGTTGATTATACATATGCAAGGATTGCAACCCCACTAATAATGCAAGATATTTTCAATTCCTGCATTTTTAAATGGGACAAATATCAAGTTGTTCTACTATAAACTTCTCAAATAAGGAAGGTGCCTCATCATCATTACCCAACAAGGCAACAAAGTCTCCCAGCTGCAATGACAATGTATATTCTTTCCGTCTCGCTCAATAATTATCTATTCTTTTAGATATGTGAAGAGTATTAAACACAATATGGGGGTGAGGGGATTCAAACTTGTGACCTATTATCCACACTATCCTTCCTTCTTAACTAATAGGTGGGCGAACACAAAATTTCCAACTTTAAACAGTGAAAACGCATTTGAAAGAGGTATTGCAAATATGCAATGCTGCAGTCTATAAATATAAACAAAAACCTGATTTTAAGATGTTGATCAGGAACATAGTCACAAACTATAATGATAAGTTCGCAATCAAGACTAACAGTAACATTATCGCGATGCCTCAAATTCCTGTTTATGACGATGTTGGGGTCTAATATATGCAGCCTTACCCTGTGAAATTTCAGAATGCTAATACAGTAATACCAGGAGATGTTATAGGGAGCACAAAAACAAAATGCAAGCAAAATATCAGATGCTAATGCTACCTATCATCCTAAATTCATAATCAGTTCATCAAACAGACTTATAGAAACTTCAATTTCCGAAGGCACGCTAATGTCGTAGAAGCTGGAGGTTCCAATCGCCAACGTCTGCTTACAGCTTCTACTGCAATACTTAAAAACACTGCTAACTGTGAAATTTCCGATGGAACTGCCAGTGTCAGCTACGACCCTAAAAAGATTCATTCTTCTATTAGTAAAGGATAACTGACACTGATGACTTGATGAGTACTACATCACCCAAAGATCTACTTATGCATTAGGGGTGGAAGCCTGACAGGATTGAATTTGATATCGCGTGCAATTTAAGGTGAACCACATGGTTGATTAGCAAAGTTCAGTTGTCTGAAGGGACAGAGCACCACCGAAAAGCAAAAGATTGCAAAGCTATAACAATAAGCCAATGATATCGACCATAGTCACCATACGACAAAGGTGCTCATGGGATATTACTACTGAAGAGTAAAAGGGTTCAGCGATCAAACTGCAAATGTAATAATCTGCTGTCAACTCTGAAATCCTCACCAAGTACTAAACTAAACATGAAAAACATTAAAAAATATATATATTGTACATAGTAAAATGTTGAAGAAGAAATGGAAATACCTCGCAAATGAGAGAGGAGAGACTAGAAAGGATGAACGGAAAAGATTCTAGCAAGCTGAACGGCAGCAGAAAGGACCGAACACTCTCCAAGTAAGGTCTAATCCTTACACTTCACAAAACTTTCAGTTGCCAATATTTCTTCGACACTCAAGTCTCACCCAAACTCACTTACCTTATACGACGCACTTAACCTCAACTTCTTGAAATTGGTCGAGCCACAGAGCATCTTCTGCTCCACCCAAACTTCTTCATGATCGAAAATGTGTAGATTTAGCCCTTCTCCTCCTTCTTGATCTACCATTGAGGTGAAGTGATACTTGCCCTCTCCGTAGCCTTACACTACCACCGTGATTTCTCCTTCTTCTTCTCCTTCTCCGTCTTGTCCTCTCTCGATAGGACTTTCTTTTTGGACCGAGAGTTGAACCAAATTCATCATAGATATCCTCACGTTCAGAAGGAGAGGTACTAATGTAACCTAGCTCTATGTCCCTACTCAATCGTCTCCGGAGGCGTTGACGACCACGATAAACCCGTCTGGTGTAGCGGAGCTTATGCCAGCAGTAACAACACACATAGTCTAATGTAAACCAATACGTTTCACAAGCAGCCCAACACATCTTACAAAGGCTTCGTGTTATGCATTGGCATAGCCCCAGCTTGTAGAACAAGTACAAGAATACTAGACCTGCATCCATCATCAGAGAAGTAATCAAAGCTCAAAACCCAAAAACCAAACTAATCACATAAAATCTTGGATAAGACGCACGATTTTACACTTTTACACCTTTGCATAAACCTCAGAACTTCAGTGTAAAACCGCTTGCTACTTTACTAAGTAACCCTATATAAGTAGTTACCGAGTTTTGTATGTACACATTTTGGTAAACAGATGATGGTTTTACAGTAAGTTATTGTAAAACGGTTTTACAAGAGACTTTTTGAGATTATCATTACAGCGTATTTAGGAAGAAATGGAGAGGTACCCTGGAACCGTGACACCATGTACGTTTGTTATAGTAGCCAAAAGCAAAGAAAAATGAGTTTGTTTGGGATTCAAAACTGGATTTAAACTTACAAATATAACAAAGGCAGCAGGCCAGCAAAAATCTGAATATATCAAGTATGCATATATGCTCGATAAAACATACGACATCCCACATTCCACCACATATGTTTCTGTTGCATCAATTCAATGATCTTATAAGTCACTTGCAATAAGAAAAACACAAGAAATGTGCATAAACACTCTTACGACAAGCTACATTTTATCGAAAAATGTACTGTAAATAAATAAGAGAACAACAACATAATAGCATCAATAGAGGTGGTTTTAGATAGATTGCTTTGTAATGACGATCAATGAAAACTGCATTAAAAATTACGTATAATTCACAAGATAAACAGTTTAATGCTTCCTTCCATCATATTCAGGAGCCAAAGAAAATTGAGTATCCGACTCTATTAAATGGAAAGCTACCATTTTGCTTCCTCCCATCGTATTCCAGAACTAAATAAAAATCGAGTATCCAACTCTATATTAAATGACTACGACTACCCATAATACTTCCTTCCATCATATTCCATAGCCAAAGAAAATTGAGTATCCAACTCTATATTAAAAGGAAAACTACCTATAATGGTTAAATCCATCGTACACAACTAAACATAAATGAGTATCCAACTCTATATTAAAAGGAAATCTACCTATAATGCTTAAATCCATCATATTCCAAAACTAAAGAAAAAGCGAGTATCCGACTCTATATTAAAAGGAAAACTACCTATACCGCTTAAATCCATCGTATTCCAGAACTAAACATAAACGAGTATCCAACTCTATATTAAAAGGAAAACAACCTATAAATCTCTAATGCTTAAATCCATCGTATTCCCAAACTAAAGAAAAATCGAGTATCCAACTCTACATTAAAAGGAAAACTACCTATAATGCTTAAATCCATCGTATTCCAAAGCCACATAAAATTGAGTATCCGACTCTATATTAAATGAAAAGCTACAAATAATGTTTCCTCCCATCGTATTCCAGTGCCAAAGAAAACCGAGTATCCAACCCTCTTACGTTAAATAGAAAACTACCCATAATGTCGAAACACGACCCGAAAATCAAAATGTACAGCGAGACATACTGGCATGATCGACCAAGGATGGATTTAATCGGAGCAGCGACGGCATTTGCGATCACGCCACCGATATCACTCAGAGCTTTACTTGTAGATGCCCCCATACAATCATATGCTACTACAAATTAAGAAACAAAAGATGAAATATTCTTCAAATTAAACATTTTATTAAAAACGAGATACTAGAAAAAATTGGGAATGAATCAATGAATAGTACAAGTAGAATTAAATACCAAAATGATTGTAAACGTAGAAAATAGGAGGAATTTAGGATGATTTACGCCTTTGGAAATTGAATTGCGCTTCAATTTTGTGTACAATTTTCTAGGGTTTTGCTTGTTTTTGTGTTTTTTTTTGGATTGAGAAAGGGCGCCAAATGTAAAACCGTCTGTTGGAGTTGGTTAATTCTTTGGAATATCGAAGATAGATACCGGCGTAAGACGGGTTTACAGTAATTCGCAAGAAATATTAGATTGATCCGTTGTTATACTATATAATAAATAAATAGTTTAGACTCCGTGCATTTAATTTTCATTTTTCTGACTAATATATTTTGCTTTCTTGACAATTAATCAAAGAATTGAATAATGTGCTAAAATGTATTTTAAACAAAATATTTTTTTATCCACAAAATTAATGATTTTAATTTTTAATTTCTTTCAATTTTTTTGTCACGAAAGTAATAATAGCGATTTACAGTTTTGTTCTATAGGTACTATTTGTCAAGTCATCCTCAAATAATAATATCAATAAATAGATTTAGCAATTTATAGTTTTTATATAAATTTTATTTTTATTTTAATTAAGAGATTATATTTTAGAGTTAGGTGAAAATAGTATAATTTGATGAAAGGATTAATTTTAATTAAAAGATAATAATTTAATGAATAAAAATGTAATTATTAGTTTCCTTTTTGTTAGTGAATGCCCATAATTGTAATTATCTTCCTTATTTCAAAAGATGTTTTTTTGGAGGGAAAAATGTGAGAATTCATATTCTTTTATTAGATAGAGGATGACTATATTTATTTGGTAATATTCGAATGATTAATCCTATCGTAAAACCATACTTTAAAACAAATACGAGTATAAACATATTTATTTTAAAATTTTGAAAATTTAGATTGATTTTTATCGGTGTATATTAGTTTCATTTGTTTTAAATACAAACTTTCAATAAACTTAACCCAATAACAAGTCGGACGGGTCTTAATCCTAATATAAACTCGGTAAACAGGTCAATTGGGTCGGGTTCGAATCAAGTAAATTAGGGTTCGGTTTGTTCGGGCTTGCAACAATTCAGGCTGGATCGAGCCAGGCCGGAACATTTTTGGGTGGGTTATTATCAATTTATTTGAGAATAATGATCAGTATGCGACTATGCGATAATAGACATTCGGGTCAAGTCAATTCGAATATCGGGTTAAACGGCGGGTCGGGTTATACGGCCCGAGTCAGTTTTACTAGGTCCAATGACACTAATCCTAATTGAGAAGATTGTTATCAAATCGGGTCATTTTGAATTCAGATTATTTTGGGACGCATTTCAATCGATTTTAGGAGTCAAATCATCTTCTGACAGCTCTCCCCATATTCATTTATCTACTGCCTGCAGGAGCATGGTCGCATGGAGGATTTCCAACACGACAAACCCAACAAAATATAAATACTATTGTTACACCATTAAAGATCGCAATTTTTAACCCATTTATCAAAACAAATCAAATCAATTCAAATCAATTCAAATCTACCCTGTTTCCCCAATAAAATCCACTATATCAAGTAATCAACCCAATAAAACTCATTAATTCCATAAAATCAGGACTGATTTCGATTATTGATTACAAATGCTGAAGTTTCAATTACTAATTCCAAGAATTTCTGTATTATCACCCAATAAAATTTGCAACTTTCACCCAAGAAATCCATCATCTTTGATCACAGTAACTAAATTATCATCAATTAATTCAAAAATGGGGTATCATACGACACCGTCTCATGCATCAAAGTACTTGTTTAGACAACTTTTTGAGAAGGATTCTTCTACTTATACTTACCTTCTTGCTGATGTTTCTCACCCTGATAAACCTGCGTTGGTTTGACTCTCTTTTCTCTCTTTTAATTTCGACAGTTAGTCTCTTTTAAGACACATATCCGTCTTCTTTTGTCTATCTATCCTATTTGACCCGTTTTAAGTTTACGACAGACATGCCCGTCCTATTATTTGGGGACAAAGTTTTGATTTTTTTTTTATTGTTGTATGATTTTTGTGAATTGTTTTTTTTTTCTATGTCTGATAAAGTTATGATCTTGGTTTGATTTGGGTATTTGTGTATGATGGGGTTCTTGCAATTGATCTTATTTGAAATCGTCATAAGCTTAATTTAAGACGACCTTTTTTCATGCTATATGATTCACTTTGATAGATATAATGATTATGCTGTAAGCTGACAGTTTTAAGTAAGACTAGCTCATTAATATGAATTACTCCCTCCGTCTCAATCAATTGTTTACCTTTTTATTCTTTGCGAGGTATTTTAATCAAAGGTAAACAAATGAATAGGACGGAGGGAGTATAATTTATTTCCGCTCCTTTCTTTCATGTGATTTACTTGTAGTTGTTGGACTATAATCCCAGACTTTTCTAGTTTTTGATTGTTGAATTTTGATTAGGACAGATAGGGGATATACAAGATCACTTGATGTGTATGTTTTAGTTTGTCTGATGTTGCAGTCATTGTTATTGTGTTTGTATTTTTTAGTGCTCGCATTTTTTCTCTTTGGATTTAAAGTTGATGACTTTTATACTTGTGCTTCGGTTGTTGTATTGGGGACAGTGTTGTAGGAACTAGGAAGTTTAGGGAAAACTCAGGAGCAAGGTTAGGATCGCGTCCATGAATCCCTCAGTTGGTAGCAAAATTCACGCAATTTTTTTTTTCTTGTATGAGATGCATACGGAGGATTACTGAAGGGGTGTTTTGAACTTGAGCCACAGCGTAACCAATGCAATCACAATCTGTAGAACTGTTCTTTTAATATTTGGGATTCTGGGGTTGCATTGCGACCCGATTCTCTTACTTACCTCCCCTGTTAGCATGGTAACTTATCATATCGCTTTATTTGTTTTTCATAGGAGTGGAGACCTCGGTGGGAATGGATTTGCTGGGGTCTAATACTCCAGTTTCTCACAAATTCCGAATCTTTATACTTTCACGATTAAGGAAATTCTTGATTTAAACTTGAAAAATTTGGTTTCAGTTTTCATGTTTCTTCTGAAATCCTCTTCTCTAAATTTTAAAGAATGAGGTTCAACTTCATTCCTAATGTGATAGTTCCTGCTCAGGTTGTTTGATGTATATTCTACTGCATATGTGAGTGATCCACTAGGTGATTATATGTTGGGTTTTGTTAACCTTTTCTCTTATACGTCTTAATTAACGAGCCACTGGCAGAAACTACCTATACGATGCACTGACCTAATTTATCACTGCAGCTGATAGACCCAGTGGACAAGACAGTAGACAGGGATCTTTCCCTCATTCAAGAGCTTGGGCTGAATCTCATATATGCTATGAACACACATGTACATGCTGATCATGTCACTGGAACAGGACTTCTCAAGGTATTATGGTTTTCGTTCCACAGAATTATTCATTTTATTTATGAGGAAATGACAAGTAATACAAGTCAATGTAGCCACTTATTCATCTTGTGCTGTTTTTTTTTTTTTTTTTTTCATGTTCAGACTAAAGCCCCTGGTGTAAAATCTGTCATTTCCCGAGCAAGCAATGCAAAAGCTGATCTTCTGGTAGAATCCGGTGACAAAATTTTTCTCGGTGACCTTTCTTTGGAGGTAAGGAAACATACTGTTCCCGATTTTTTTTCACATCGTATATTTTATGTGCTGTTATCCTGTAAAGAAATTGTTTAGTTTAAATAGAGCTGTAGAGGTGACAAGGAACTTTTGTGCCTCATCTTCATCATATATGAGCTAAACTTCAACATTAGGAAGTGAGTTAACAAGAACACATTTTTACAGAATGGACAGCATGGTATATTGGTATACAATCGCAGTATTTGTTGCGAATTGCTGTTGCGTTCCATGATCGCACCAGATAAACCGTATAGGTCTACTTACTGTAGTATAGGCTTCATTAGTTGGTTTATCGGCGCAAGTATCAGTCAATATTGGCTATGTTTGGCAACCCTTTATGTCGGAAAATATTGTCATGTAACTGACAATAATGTCCCTGGTGGACAGAGTTAAAAGAAGATACAAGCTCAGCATGAGTTGTGCAGCCTCTAGAGTAGAATCTTAGAGATTTAATAATAACCTTGAAATTAAATGGGCATGATTCTGTTTTCCGTGTTCCAACTTATGAAACTAGTTCTCCTGTATGGTATCACTGCCAATTTCAGGTTCGTCCCACTCCTGGCCACACTGCTGGGTGTGTGACATATGTTACAGGAGATGGGCCAGATCAACCACAACCAAGGATGGCATTTACAGGGGATGCTCTTCTCATACGTGGGTGTGGGCGAACAGATTTTCAGGTTCTTTTTTCTTTTAAGACGTTTGATTTATCGTTTAGTTAACTGAACAGTGAAATTAAAACTAAAACTAAAACTGAAGTCAAATTCCTCTTCAGATTTAGATTTAATCAGTTTATGGTATAATGTGTCTGTCAGGGTGGAGATTCAGCTCAGCTCTATAAATCGGTGCATTCAGAAGTAAGAAACTAAATATCTACTTATTATGTTACGTGCAATTTGATAATCACTTCATCTCATTTATAGTCCTCATTTGAATGTCATGGTCAAATGATGATAAGAAAATAGATTTTACATTGTGAGTTGTAACTTGTAACTAGAAACATATTTCGAGAAAATGAGAAACTAATGGGTAGTTCAATTTACTACTTGGTCAAACAAGGACGATAAAAATGGGATGAAGTTAGAAATTTAGAACTACATGAGATTTTCATCAAACTGAGATAAAATTTGTATCGTCTCATGGCAACAGATTTTTACCTTGCCAAAGGAGACATTGATATATCCCGCTCATGACTACAAGGGTTTTACAGTTAGTACTGTGGGTGAGGAGATGCAATATAATCCTCGCTTGACAAAAGATGAGGTAATGTTCTGCTTTCTCTATTTCTTCCCTTTTCGCAATCATGCAACTTCAAACCATTGATTCTATAGTGGGAAAGAATTACGTTGTTTGTAGACGCTGTTTGTTTACCATTTTTATGTTTGGCTTGTGGTGTTAATCAATATTCAATACATTGGCGTGCTAAATATCAACTAAGTTTTGATAAGCTTGTGGAATTTTTTGCAGGAAACTTTCAAGACCATCATGGAAAGTAAGTTCTGCAAATCATAGCACTACTGAACATGTTTATTTTCCTTAGCTGATCAACTTTATTGATTCATTGTTTGTGTTTGTGATAAAAGAAATAGAACAAAATGGTTCACTAAATTACTCTCCCATGTGAATTTACATATTGAAGTACAGTATGCAAATGAGTCTTTCAGGTTGGGTACAATTCTACTCAGGTCGGGCATGATTGCAATTTGGTCGGGTCGGGTCTCTTGGGTTTGAGTATGACTTGATGAGTTATTTGTCAGGTCGTTTTGGGGAAGTGAAATTTGAGTCTAGTCACTTTGATTTTTGGGTCATATTAGGGTGCCAGTCGGATTTGGTTTGGTTTGGTTTGGTTAGTCGGGTTTGGTCAGTTTATGTAGGCAGCTAGGCTTATTTCGGAGCAGCAGGGCTGCAATTCCTGGCACCATTTTCATTATGGGTTTGTGAGTTTAAAATACACGAGTTAGACTTGGCACAATTTTAGGCATAATTTTGTTACTTGTTACAGAGTTTTAGAAAGGTTGAAGTTTGAAATTGTCTTGGTTATGGCAGACCTAAAGCTGGCATACCCGAAGATGATAGACGTAGCAGTTCCAGCAAACATGGTCTGTGGCTTGCAAGATCTTCTTGAAAAAGCTGTGTGAAATTCCTTTCTGAATTCCTGCAATTCAACAACATTACTTTTCTAATGACATCAAAGGTAGTACTTAAACTGAAGTCTCATGGAGCAGAACGACTGAACATACATACGATTGTCGGGCACAGAAGTATAGGGGTACGGGCCTATTTGTTAACTTATTGATATCTAGCTTGGGTGTGTATAAATAAATAAAGACAGTTCTACTGTCATCAGAATGATTAATTAAAGTGCACCTTGCTTGTTATGGACTAATACAGAGTAATGTTTGCCGAGTAAGTTTTGCTCAAGATCGTCTCAAGTTAAAACATCTCACAATAATCCTTCTTCCATTTTAACCTTATTTAAACCGATTGTAAGAGCCGTCTTAACTTAAGACGATCTTAAACAAAGACTTCGTAGTTTGTACGTGGGATGTTTGCCACTTTCGAAATCATATAGAATAATTTCGTGGCCTAYGATCTGATACCACTTGTAGGAAATATCGGTATATTTCATCAAGAAATTTTTAGGATTATAACGAAATTAT
>VHZZ01005263.1:74641-88073 GCA_009801015.1 Silene noctiflora
GGTGTCATTTATTATTGTCGATTCCTATCCTTATATATCCAATTTCTAAAGGTAACTGATTCAGGAGGTAAATAATTACTCTAATACCAAATATGGAAAATGCAACTTATATATCAATGCCCTATTCTTTGCTTGTGACGGATAGTATCCGTTACTATCCGTCACAAGCAAGACGCATTGTTCTTTTGCACCCTTTTGCCCTCAATCCAAACAAGGCTCGATGAGATTTTTAATTTATCTTTGACTAAACAGGTCAATCCCTTCTAATCAAATTTTGGGGCTTGATTAACGTGTTATTTATGGTTCGGGTAGAACGGCTTGTGGTCGAGATTTAGGAGTCTGGAAAAAAAAAAGGATCGGGACATCTAGTTGTTAGCACTTAGCAGTGAGCAGTCATTATACCCCGTACATGACAGTTTGGAGTTGATACTTGACAGCAGCAGGACTTTTCTAATCGTGCATTAAATTTCTGCTGCGTTTAATAGTTGCTTGCTCACCAATCTCGATATATAGCAAAGCCTCATCATTTCCAAACCTTCTACCAATGAAACTCCATTGTTGACAATACCCCATTAATCAAAATAAAAAATAAAAAATGATGAGGCCAAAAATCTATCTGTTTGGAGACTCCATAACTGAAGGATCCTTCACTGATGGAGGTTGGGGTGCTTCGCTTGCTAACCATTTCGCCCGAACGGTACTCATACCCAACCCTTTCATTTTCTTTTTTCGGTTTTATCTAGACGTTATAGAGTTGATTTGAGTTTTGAACAATGTTCTTTTTTATAATTTCATGATTTATGTGTTGCAAATTTGCTTATGGCGGCAGGCGGATATAGTGGTGAGAGGTTACAGTGGGTACAATACAAGGTGGGCAGTCAAAGTGTTGGACAAAGTGTTTCCGGCGCAAGATAATGAGCCGGCACCGGTAGCCGTCACCGTGTTTTTTGGCGCAAATGATGCATGTCTTCATGATAGATATGCTTGTTTTCAACACGTGCCTTTGGATGAGTACAAGAACAACCTTGTTTCCATTTACTCCTTTTTCAAGGTAATCACCACTAAAACTACTCTACACTTTTCCATCTGTCAATATTGTTTTCTATCTCTCTTGTTTTACCAAGTAGTTGATATTGTTAAAGGACAATGCTAGGGGGCCGCTGCGTGGTAGCGAGTCTTGGTACCACCATCTCACATACCTTCAAGTACGGGTACGGCCCAACATTTCAATGTGCCCTGTAAGGTTTATGTGACAGGGTGGTACCAACTACCGAGTCTCTTGTTGTATGCTTACCTTTCTCAGGCGACACGTGGGGTTGCTGATATTTTGTTAAAATAGTGGTGTGCTACTGTGCTTTGATGAGGAGGTTGATCATATTAACTAGTTGGGTTGTGTAGTGCATAATATGAACAAGTGGCTGTCATTTATCACTGGCAGCAGCTTGTATTTTTTGACAAAGAATGTACAAGTGGTGGGTGTGTTTGGATTTCCTCTCATGCCTACTTCTTCTTCAATACTGGTCATTTGTTTACCTATTCTATTTTACGTTGGAGAAGTGTAGGACCTATAGACTCCACCACCTTCTCAATTGCTTCATCCTTTTTAGGTGTTAAGTGTCGAGAGAAAGATGATGTTCTTGTCTCAGTTAGTGTTGCGTAAGACTGTTCAATTCATGTGTTAGGCCACCCGCAACAGTGAAAATTTGTTAGAAATGAGGACATTTTCCTCAAACAAAGAGGAGACTTATATGCATTGAAAAAGATGGAACATAGCCTTTTCTGTTATTTTAATTGCTTTTCTCTCACCTTCGCCTATCCCTCCTCTCTCGAGCACCTGTACAAGAAAGCGTTGACCATGTATTCTCCCAACATTCAAGACAAAACTATTAATAAAAACATGGAGGTTTACGGGAGGGAAATTGGAATCCCTTAACCTTGACCTTAATTGGCGATGTGGCGTGCATTGTAGTTACGTTGCTCTATTGAGGGTATTGGATATACTATTGTAGTATTGTGTTAGGAAACATTGAACATCTGAACTCTACCAAGTGACGTTGTTTTTAGACCGTGTTAGAGGTTGATGGGACAATAATATGGACCATTTTTTTTCCACAACAAATGTAAATGCTCCTATACGTATAATCATTTTCTCTTTTCCCTTCACGTCCTTAATTGGTTAGCTAGCATCCACCCATTAAGTTTGATCGAGTCACCAAAGCAGAGATATAATTATCTTGGTTTCCAAGGAAAATAAAATAAATATGGATGTGTGCGTTCTTCGACCGTCCAAATTTGTAAGTGCAATGTGACAGTAGTGCAACTTCTAGATCATTGATGATTCAAGTGAAAATTGTCAATGAGTGAGCAAAGTGGGCATCGTAAGACATTAATTATTGCGACTTCTTGCTAAAACGTCATTTCTCTGGCTTCAATCATTTGTGCATACTGGCATACTGCTACTACATTTGGTGCATGTCATTCTCAACCCGCATTTCATTTTCACGAAGAAAAAGAAGTGCATGAAGTGTTACATTTTATTCAATACAATGCATTTGTTGACATTTCTGTCGATTTCAGTTGTTTAATAATAATCGACCAATCATGCGGTTTTGGAATTTGGCTTCTAATGTTTGTTTTATGTTATGTAAAGGCTATACAATGTGCTCAATTAGAAGTGGACTTGGTGGACCGCCGTTTGTCTAGAATTTTATGCATTGCTTATATAAATTGTGGGTTCCAGAAAATTGTACTTTTGTCCAAAACGCATGCTATGCATGAAACACCCACATAGTCTACCTTTTTTCTTGTTTTTATACTGAAAAATATACTTATAAGTTCTAATGCTTTTGTGCCAGTTTTTATTGTCTTCTTTTAAACTGGCACCTAATCATACAAAATTTTTCCATCTACCATTAGTTGTACCTAGAATTGATACGTGATGGTTTACCTAGAGAATATTGACACTTGAGAATTGAGACGACAATTATATTGAAATAAAGAAATTT
The DNA here is from genome assembly GCA_009801015.1 of Silene noctiflora. NCBI lineage: Eukaryota > Viridiplantae > Streptophyta > Magnoliopsida > Caryophyllales > Caryophyllaceae > Silene > Silene noctiflora. Next base: position 77,647 of record VHZZ01005263.1, read on the forward strand.
AAGGTCTTATTTTTATCATGCCCCTGTTTTTGTTATAACAAGTCTATAGTTAGAGAACATTCTGGCTTATAGTTCGCAATTGAATGATATCAAGACATGCTAACTACATGTAAAAGAAAAGGTAAATTAGAAAATACTCCCTTCTAAAACTTTTTACTAAAATTACTCCCTTAAGAGGCACTTTTATAAAAAAATTGTTTCAAAACTCCAACTTAAGTTACTTATTCTGTCGTGTTTATGAACTCATGTGGCTTAGCCAATTTATACTTTGAAAGGCATAACAATGGAGACTAAGTTCAAAAATAGACGGAGTAAGTCAGTTTTGAAGCGATTTTTGATAAAATGCATCTTAATACAGTCATTTTAGGAAAAAATTTCATGAGGGAGTAATTTTAAAAAAAACTGTATTTTAAAAGGGAGTAATTTTTAATTTACACTAAAAGAAAATCGGAAATGGAAGCCTGAGATTTGTCCTTAGCTATGTGAACTCGGAATAATACTAAGTTCTTGAGGCTCTTTATTCTAAGGAGGTCCTATTCTTGTAAATCATGTCTATATTTAGAAAAGGTTGTTTAATCATTTAGTTGAAATTATTCCGTGCTTAGTGTGGTATCTTTCTCACGTTTCCAAGTTAAAGGGTAGGTCATACTAAGGACAACCTTAGAACAAACTTGAATTACTGTATGGATAAGTTTCATTGTTCGATCTATAATCCTAGCATGCTATATGGATAATTGTTAACAAATGTATTGTTGAGAAAATTATAGTCACAAGTCCTACTAGCAGTCAAGACTCAAGAGTCAAGACCTAAGTGGCACGAACACTCTTCCTAACCAGCCGTCCCGTGTCCGACCGACACGACACTCGTCGGACACACGCGGACACGCCTAAATGTGTCGGATACTTATAAACGAGGAATGAGATATCGAAAGGTTGAAAGAGATTGATTAGAAGACGGGTTTGACTAGAAATGGGAATAAGTTATAGTCAAAGTCAAATTTTACCTTCAATTATTTAAATTTAATGTCAAATACATTTACAAAAATTAAATGGTACGTTAATTTAAATTAAAATAACGTGTGGCGTGTCTTAAATTTCATGGGATACCGTGTCACGCGTCCGCGTCCGTGTCCGTGTCCGTGTCCGTTTTGGTGCTACCACTAACTTCGTGTGCTTTTACTGAGGAGAAGATAAGATTTAGTGCTTGTTTGAATCTCTTACTTGGTACCTATGAGAATTCTAGTTAAATGACGTCGTCTGATTCGTATTATTTTCCCTTTTTTTCTTTTCTTTTTTATTTCTTTTCGTTTTGGGATAATTAGCACTTGGAATTTTAAAGTTCCTTGTGTCCTTCACGTCTATTAAAGTTGTCAGCATTCAAATGTTATTCATTTCTCATCCACTAGAGGCTTAGGCCATCATGGAATAAAAAGGGATATCTTCCCTTGTATGATCTATGTACTTGTACATTTAATTTGAACCTGCCAACTCCTACCTAGTGTGAATCTAGAAAGGGTGGCTCCCTTAAAGTCACGGCCGTTTTCTTGCATTTAGCCTGAAATATACATCGCTTATTATTTCCTTCTTTTGATGATTGGCAATTTGGCGTAGTCAAGGATGATGCTTGCTTACTAATGATGGCTATGAACAGAAAACTGCCTGGTTATTTTCTAATGTGAATCTAGAAAGGGTGCCTCCCTTGAAGGCACGGCCGTTTTCTTGCATTTAGCCTGAAATAAACGTTGCTTATTATTTCCTTCTTTTGATGATTGTCATAGTCAGTGATGATGCATGCTTACTAATGATGGCTGTGGACAGAAAACTGCCTGGTTTTCAAGAATATATATTCTACATTTTAAAATCTAAATGTATGTTTCACAATTCAACAAGTACTTCACTTTGATTCAGTAGGTAGCACCTATATAATGTAAGAAGTAAGGCATTTTATTAGGATAAAGTAATAGCTCATCGATGATACTGCCTATATCTTCATTCTTAAGGACTAGACTTTGATATATTAATGTTTGTCAATTGTCGCATACTCGCATAGCTGAATTCTCACATGATTTTGTACACTTCTCATCTATCCATTTTATCCACAAAACCTGTGTTACTTTCACTTTGCTGCAAGTGACTTATGCAACATGCCAACATGGGGTCAGAGACATGACTAATTTTTCTATTTTGTGCTTCATGTGTCTGCCTAAAATGATGTATCCTATCGTGTTGAAATGTCAGTGTAGGACTTGAACAAGCAACTAAAGTGAAACGTTGAAGTAACGAACTTGTGAATAACCAGAGCAGTTTATTCTTATAGCTGTCCATATGTATTTTTACTACTACAAACTGAACAACTTCTGAATTTTTTGAATGCAGAAAAGATGGCCAAATGCTACCATCATCTTCATCACGCCGCCTCCAATTGATGAATCTGCACGTTTGCTGTAAATCCTTGCCTAAGTTTCTCTTTCAACTATGTTAATTTTTCAGTATTTTGATTTCATAAGACGGGCATTGAGAACCATATCATTCACTTAATACAATGACTCATACAGAAATCCTTATATTGAGAATCCATCTGGTCTGCCTGAGAGAACGAATGAGGCTGCAAGTGCATATGCTAAAGCATGTATTGATGTTGCTAAGGAATCCGGGGCAGCAGTAGTTGACATCTGGACTAGGATACAGGAATTTCCTGACTGGAAAAATTCATGTTTAAGGTACTTTTTAAATTCTTATACGTAGAAGCTGCCAGTTAGATGGTAAAGTCCCTACCCCCTATGATTTGGTCGTCAAGCCCGTCAGCATCCTCTTGTGGCAATATGTTAATTTGTTTTAAAGATATTCCGGGGTAAGAAATTATAATATTTTGAAAATATTCAGTCATACAATCTCAAAATGAGTGGGTTTCCACCTAAGACAGTTCATCCTTCCAAAAGAATGACCGGTTGATTGTTCTTAAACGCAAATACGACACAAAAAGTAAAATTCTTCAGCCTATTGGTTATCATGGAGGGCGAAGGGATTTAGTTTGTGTTTAAAATAGACAGTCTTTATCATTTAGACTCAACATGCATCTTATCTTCAACAAAGTTCAAGACTACGTTTTTTTTGGTTTATCCCTCAAACTCATCAAAACGACTTAACATGCCTACCTTTTGCCGTTATATTACTTTTTATAAGCCTGAAAATGACCCAACTTCAGACGTTTGAAAATGTTGCCTTCTTTGCTGGGGTTTAATAGAAGTCGAACCGCAAACCAATTTCAGAGACTTCGGATAAAGTGAGCCTTGTGCGTTTTGAGTGTTGACTGACTAAACCCTTGCATAAAATTTGCAGTGATGGATTGCACCTTGCTCAGAGCGGCAGCAGGATTGTCTTTGAGGAGGTTGTTGAGAAGCTAAAGGAGGCCGGTCTTAGTCTAGAAAAGCTTCCTGCTGAGCTTCCATACTTCTCAGATATTGATCCTAATAACCCTCTCAAAGCTTTTGAAAACTGATGCTGTTGATTTCCGGGTGGCAGATCTATTTTCAGGGTGTCACTTGTGTTTATTTATAGTTCATTACCTATGAACAGACAGTATGCCATATATTTTGCATACATGTTACTCATATTTTTTTCTGGCAAAAGAACATAGAATGTTATACGGAGTATTTTTCAAACAATTATCCCAGTGGATAATGTATTGTTACTCCCATATGTTAAAGCCGCAACTATTTATTGTGTTTGTTTTGGGTGTATCCTACGCAGGCTAGGATACAACCAGGGATGATTATGATGGGGTTATCATATTCGAAGTAAGGTTGGAGTGTTGCACTTGGACGTATGGAGTAATGAACTAGGAAGTAACTCAACTGGCGATTCGCTCAAAATAGGGAATTTGATACGTAGAATATTTTTAAAATATATATATATATATATATATATATATATATATATATATATATATATATATATATATATATATGAAGAATTCGTGATTACTATTACGCTTGATAAAAACAAAAAATAAAAAGTTCATTTTCATAAAGATCAGCGTTATGAAACACAAAACCGCACAAAACATCAAAATAAGTCTACTGATCATATATTTCTGAGTGTTTTAAGTAACTAGTTGCTACATCTTTTCCTTTCCCTCTGATGATCTTTGAAGTTAACAATTCCTCATTTTTATATGTAATTCGTGAATTTGAGAGTATTAATCCGAAAGTATTGTGAATTGATACGCCCGTATCAATTCGTGATTCACAGCCTTGGGGAGCGAATTAGGTAACCCTGATTGGGGACAGTCAATGATCTTCAAACAATCAAATATACGACAGTTCCGGGTCAAACACTTGACCACAGATCATCTACAGTAATGTCCTACACAATCCCGCCATTATGAAAGTTTTATGCTGACGGACGATCCTTTACAAAAGTCTCTTTCCCCTACCAAGATGTGGCCAAGTCCTGCAACTTTATCCACATAGCTACATACCAGCATCTTTATAAAGAGTAAAAGCAATAGTAACAATTAATCTTCATACATTAGCACCGGATACCAAAACGGACTTTCGCAATAATGTACCGATAATGGTATCAAATCATGACTTTCTTAACGAAAACAATTATTGTGCCCTAATCTTGCTAAGGCAGCCACGGAGATTTTTGTTAAGTTATACAAAGCAGTTGAAATGCACTGTTGCGGCCATTGCTGGATGAATGTAGAAATACACAGGTCCTGCTATACCGAAGATAAAGTACAGATTTTCAATGTAACACCCCATACAATTTTTTCTGCTTCCGCCACTGGTTGCAGCCTTGATTTAAAACCCGTGGAAGGAGGGTAGGAGAGGTAGCCAGTAACTTACCAAGATAAAAAAAATCAACTAACCCCAACAACAGCCTTTTTCTTGTAACATGCCAAATTTCCAATGTCATGTTTGCCTCAATTAGTGTTCTTTGAATCAGTGGCAGCACTTGGAGCGACAAAATTAGGGGGCCAAGGCCTGAAGTTTTGCTCCGCAAATATAGCAAGGGACAACTACCTTCAAGCCTTGAATATAACCAGCCAGGAAACATTCAAAATGATGAACTAAAAACAATTGTGAAGAAAATAAGAGAACTAACCTGGAGGAATCGCCATAGAGGTAATTTAAATATGCTTACTCGTAAAGCTTTGAAGTTTCTCGTGGGAGAATCATGGTTAGTTTTGAAGCAACAGCCGCACTTTTAACAAAAAAGCATTGTTCAAAGATTCAACAAAATGCACAATTTAGAAATCTCATTCACTGTCAGCCAATAAACATAATTTGTAAAATATCGTAAACTCTACAAGGTTGAGCCTAGAAAAGAATGCTTAGCTAGATAACCCTCTGTTCGTTTAGTTTTAAGGCATTTCAGTGTCATCATCAACATTTTTAGGAACCTTAAAATATTTATGATTTTGCTCCAGAAATGATGGAGCTTTTTGGTAAACAACTGCAGCAGCTCGAATCAAGATACCGGCAGTTAAACCCCATATTAAGAACTTTTTGCCATCAGTTTCATAATCGAAATAATGAACTATATACTTGTGTCCAATCCATTCTCTTTCTTCTGCTCTTCGATTTTCATCCTGAATCAAGATTAAAAAGAATTTTTGTCAAGGAAAAAAAAAGCAACAGTTTCTAGGAAAACACTACTGCATTACTACCTACATCCCAAATTAACCGTCCACTGTCCACCATTTAACTTCAGTGGTGAACCGACGTCACCTTTGATCATTAATATATCCAAATATATAAAAAGTATGTAAAAGTGTGTGATGCTTAATTCAAAATAACGAATTTCATATAAAAATTTTAAACGTTGTAGTTGAATATTTTAAGAAAACATCGGTCGAAGTCAACATCATTTAACCACTATAGTCAAATGGGTCAAAATAAATGGGATGGAATGGAGGGGGTAATTCTGAATAACCTTGAGGAACATCTCCAAGGGTGCATCAAATACAGCTTCTACTTCTGCAGCGTTTGGAACAGGCTTGAATGCCTCCTTATCAGAGAGTATCGCAATAACGGGTACTACTCTCAAGAGATGCTGCACACATAATGAAGAAGATTAGATTTGGTAAAATTGACCAGATCCAAGTGACTTAAAACCTGAATGGACCTAACCCGGTCCGATCTGAATGTTTCATACCCCCCCAACTGACCCTTTGTGCCTAAATAACAAGATAACAACACACCTGAAATAGTCCCCAACTCATGATCCAACCCAAACCTATTTGGCTCGAATGCTATATAACTCATGGGACCCAGATTCAAGCTCATCATGGCAAAACAAATAGTCACCTATCGATTTTTTTAAGATGAGGGTAAGACTATGTACATTGACCCCCTATGATCCCGCCAGAGGTGAAACTTGGGAGCCCATCATCAATTTATGTGCAAATCAGATGCAATCCCCATGTCAGTTTTATCAAACTTCCTCACAACTTGGTCATTTATCTCAAACAATTACGTTAATTCCACAAAATATGTCTACTAAAAAGTACTCTGTATTCAGGAACATTAAATTATTGGCAACAGTAATTAGGAGATCACAAATTGTTGTATAGGACACTCTCATAGCATGAGGACAGCCTGTTACCGAATAGGACAATAAGTACCTTATACCTGTAGTTTTATGTTAACCCCCCGATATTTCATTACAATAAACCGACATATATCGAAGTTAAATAGTCATTGACTTAAATATACTCGTCACAGTAATAGAATTTAAGGAACATATGATTAACTATATTAAAAAATCAAGTATTTTTTAGTTTCTCTTTTTCGGCCACTCTCATGCTAGGCAACTGTCCTATAAGAGAGTTGCTGTTTTAGGAAGAATGTTTTATGGAAATGACATGAATCAACATGACACACACGTCACACAACATGCAATATGAAAGCAGGTAGACACATGAGATGATGTGTCTGTGAGACCAAATCATGCATGTCTCACTAATATGAAAGGGTTACTTAATTTGTAGTTATCATCCACAGGTTATTGAAATGGGTTCTAGGGTAGAGGGCTTTCCAAAGTTTCTCAACGACAGTATACAAAATTGCCCATTACCAAGCTATATATAATGATTTTACAGAATACCTTGGACAAAAATGGCTCAAGTGTAGTCACAACATTCACCAGAGATGGCTCTAAGCCAATCTCCTCCTTAGCTTCTCTTGTAGCAGTGTCTGCATCATCCTTATCGCCTTCTTCTGCTTTGCCTCCAGGCAATGCTACTTCCCCTGCAGAAACAAAGATTAAAGCTTACATAAACCAAATAATGAGACTTACGGAGCAAAGATTAAACCTCAGTGCCTCAATTGCTCCCGAAATTGCAACTCTAGTGACTTAGTGAGTCGTTTTACTTTAATTCATCATAATTCACAGTCCAAGGAATTGATTCTTTAGCTCTATTAGATAAGGAAAGAACCCCAAATGCAGGTATACAAAAGTATAACTCATCACCGCAAACACTACTCACAAGAGTACACAGCCCCCATTAGAAAAGAAAAAAGGAACAGCCTTACTCATTGTTTTTGCAAATCAGCTCATCCCTAACGTCAATTCTGTCTAGTACAATTAACAAATCCAAACCACTTTGAATACAAGAATTTGGGTCGAAAAGAACAGACATTACCACCCCCACAAACCCACAATTATAAAATGATCAATCAGATAATATATACTCCAATTCAACAATTAGAATAAGCAATGAATCAACCATTAATATTATAACAAAACAAAACAAAAATCCCAGAAAACATAAGATCTAAAGCAATGAAAATAATAAGAAAAGAATGAAAAATGAAGACTAACCAGAGTGAGTGGAAAGCTTAGAAGACCTTTTAGTAAGAATGACTCTCAAATGACCATGAACATCTTCAAAAAGACAAATAAGAACAGCAGCTCTTTTGGGTTTGATCCATTTATTATGTTGTCTCTCTTTTTGGGCAATTGGGTTTGAAGATTCAGCGAAACCCAGTTGGGCAACTACTTTACCTGTCTCCTTTTCAATATCATCTTCTTCTTGATCATCATCATCATTGATTTCTGGAGGTGGTCTGTAAAGCCTGAGTTGTTGGGCTAAGGATGCAAGTCTTTGAGAAAAAGGGGATGAAATTGATGAATCCATTGCAAAAGGAGAGAGGATTGAGGGATGTTGTATTAATGGAGTTGGTTTAATGAATGTTGGTTTGTGATTGTGTAGGTGATATGGGAGTTTTCTTAGGATTGATGACAACATGGGATTGATTTCCTACACTTCATGGGAGATCAACTGCATTGCTACATTTCAGTTTGTCTCATAGGTTGTGTTTTAATCATATTTTGTCCAATAATTAAGATTAAGATGGTTTTAGGGAGACTTGTTTGAGTGATCTAATCAGAATGAGTGGATAACCCAATCACGATGAATTAATAATAAAATGTTTAAAGACTTGATTTAAAGCGAGATTTCAGTAAAAGTAGAAAAAATATTTATTTCAGCTCAAATGATTTGTGATGTAGGAGTATTAGCTAATGCTAATGTGTTCCTATTGAGCGTTGCTGATCCGAGTCATTTTTCTAAAGCTACCAAAAATGCTAGTTTTGTGATAATGATAAGTTGGATGTCATTTGATAGTTCAAGTGCATAATGGGTCATATTAGAACACACTCCAAAACAGAAAGAATTTGTATTATTAAATTTTTGCAATTTCAGTTTTCATTGTGGGATTGTTTTGGTCACCGCCACTTTTAATTGGAATTTTATGGTCATTCAAAATGAATTGTTAGATCTTACCTTGATCTTAACTTTCCAATTACTATTTGAACTTCAATGATAAGTATTGAAGGAGTATAATCCCAACAAGTTAGTGGTGCACTAGAACTCGCGGCATTTAAGGCTCTAAAGAAGATGATTCTTATCCAACATTTTTCATGATTGATTTTGTTGTTTTCTAGTTATTCAAGTCTTGGAGTAATAAGGGGTATGTTCATGAACTCTCAAGTTGTAAAGTTATCCATTTAGTCATTTTTCATTTAGCTTATCCTCTCTATAAATGAGCTTGTATTTGATTTTTCATGTAATCTAGTACACAAATACAAATCAAGTAATCAAGATCTTTTCTCATTTTTGAACTCTTGCGAGCGACTTGTCTTCCTTGCGAGGTTGGTCCCCTTATTTCATCTTTGTTCATGTGCGGTCTTAGTTGAAATAAATGAAAGTTTAAATAAAAATCAACCTATGCTACTAGGTGTTTGTTCCATCATATACACAAGAGTGATATTTTGAGTTCACAGTAATAAATCTATTGACCGAAAAGCAAAACCATAGCCACTCGGTAAACAATGTATCATCTTAAGACTAATCGGTGAAAAAACATAGTACATCGACTTATAAACAAGGCTACTACCTTAATCTCCAGAAGAAGAAGAAGAAGAAGAAGAAAAAAAGGGGGCTCTTCATACAAACGTGGAATGTGGTCTCAACTTGGTTGCATGTAGGCATGCACTTGATACCATGACCGACACCATGTTCACTTGGCAGCCCTACACTATGGATATCCTTCCCCATCTCTCCGCCATGGAAGACCCTAATGAGTGGATTGTAAATGCACCACTCATTTGCTTTGAGACCGTCGAATGGCCTTTTGCTAATAGGGTTGTTAGGCAATTTGGTTGGCATCCAACGACGTCCCCTATATGCAAGACATCTAACAAGTTGCATAAAATTGATCGTCGGATAAATGCCACAAATTATGAGGAAATGCACAAAGAAAGCATTGAGAAGTGGAATAACAGCAAAACAAGAATGACTCCTCATGATATTCCTTACAATAGTTAACTTGACTACAATGATGGATACCTACAATGGTATCATGCCATCACGCGTCTCATTATTGGCAACCTCAGTTCACAAACACCAGGCAAAGAATTCTATGAGAAGAAAAACTATTACTATTCGAATGGAGCGGACAATCTTCTACTTGTACGTTGATAGGCGGTCGCACACCTATGCAAAGATAAATTTCCCTAAACATAGCACAAATAAATGTAGTACGTAGGGGTCGAATCCACAAAGAAACGGTAGTTCTATTAATTGTTATGAATTTATCGGGATTGGGTTATTTTTAGTTTTTGATTGAGGAAATGCAAAGTAAATAAAAACAAACAAGTAAATAGGAACAATTGTAAATAAATATGATTTAACAAATATGATTAAAGAAGAGTCTAGGAATTTTGGGTTACACATTCATAATAAGATGTAATATATTAGATTAACAATGCAAATAAAGGCAAATGCCTAAGCCTAGAGATACCCAGCTTTCACTATTAGTATCAAGCCTTAAATTAGGTCCTAACAAGCTTTCACTATAAGTTAGGTCGATCTACTACAACATGCTATTTCTAATACGAATCTGTGCCTTTCG
>VHZZ01005265.1:65702-76841 GCA_009801015.1 Silene noctiflora
ATCCTAGTGCCCATGAATTTCGTCCGTTTCATATGGTATGAAAACCGATTTTTCCAATCTTTTGTATTATGTTGTGCATGCATAAAATTCTTATGTTTTTATGACTAAAACATTAATCAAACATATGGGATATGTTAAAATGAGATTTCCAGCATGATCAACTGGGCCCGAAGGGCAATCGGTTACCCGTACCGATTGATACACGCTCATACGATGTGTTTCTCCCTTATTTTTATTGCTTATTGTTCCTTCCCAACACGGTTTATCGTGTCTTTGCATGCATTTTGTGCCCGTATTTCCCGTTCTATTATGTCATGTCTTATTTTGTAGGAAATGAGTCAAAAATGAAGAAATGGGAGCATGTGAAGTGGGATTGGAAGCCGAGTGTTGAAGATGAAGAAGAAAAGAGGAGAAAATTGCTGAGAGGTGTCCCCTGCCGGTTTTTATCAGCCGACCCACCGGTGGGGAGACACAGCCCCAACACTTCACCATTTATGAGACAAAGAAGGAGCAAAGAAGAAGAAGACAAATTCTCGATGTTGGTAGGCCTACCGCTAGACGGTAAACCGGCAGAAGACCCCAGCTGAAGACAAGAAAAGGAGAAGAAAGGAAGAATATAAGGTGTTCCCTGCCGGCAGGCCGGCAGGCAGCTCACCTTGACACATTTTGGCAAAAAAATTGGGAATTTCTTGGCGCCGACAAGCATGCCGGCGGCCGATCAACCAGCAGAGAAGCACTGTACACGATATTTTTGGGCTTCTCCTCGTCTTTGGGCTTAATACAATGAGATACTATAAATACCCCATTGTTAACCCCATTTGTACACAACCTTAGATTATTGAACTTAGCCTATTTTATGCAAACTTTCCTTAATTACTTTCTTAATCATTCCTTAATTAAGATTTAATTACTTAGCAAATATCTCTTAGAATTAGTCAAGTATTCAATAGTTTACATTTGGGTGTTGATTTGTAATAGAAGATTTTCAAGGATCTCTTCATTTATTTATCAAAGACTCAATCTTTCTTCTATTGTTGGTATAATCTTCTCCCTTTTAGTTTGTTTGTCATTTGGTTACATTTGTTTACACTTGTTTGCTTTCCTTTCACTTTCATGCTTGTTGTTTTCATCTTATTCTTTGTTTACTTTCATGCATAAAAGGTGTTTGATAAAATGTTTGTGTGAAAGTTTATGCATTTCTTCATAAAGATTCAACCTTTATGCCTAGTTGTTGATTATAGTAGATTAATTAGTACTTCTTTACCTTTATTAGTTCATTTACATGCTAATTAGTGATTGTTCAATTTTCAACATGTTTAATTACCAAGTTTCAATCTCTATCATTTGTTTTGTCTTAACAAACATGAGTAGTGAGTAGTCTTTTAACTAGGACTCGGTTTTCCCCTAATGAGTAGTTTATTTGATTGACTCCTTATGTGATTAGTTGGTGGGGAAGATTAGTAGGGGTTGGTTGGAGGATCTATTTCTTAATCTGGTTGAATGTGGGTAATGTTTGGTTTGTGACCCTTGTCCACCAACGAGTGTTGGTTAGGTCGGGAATTGGGTACCCCATTTTTTATCACTTGTCTACCCTAGTTGAGAACGAAAGGGATAACTTTGGGCAGGGTGCCTCTAACCTTGGGTTTGAATTCGGCCTTAAGAGGAGGAGTTGGATGACCCGGAATTGGTGAGGGATTTATGGACTTAGTCACGGTAGAGTGTCTTAGGAAGGTGCGCACTTCTTGGGGTTAATCGAATTTCTTCTAAGGATTCTAATCTCCGAGACCTAAAGGGAGAGGGATTAGGAGGACTAGTGTTCAAGTACGAACCCGAGAGGGGTTCTAGGCGAGTTAGAGTCATCTCCTCCTTACATATCCCCCCCAATGGCTAGTTAAAACGAGTCATGACAATTAACTACGAATGAATGGTAGAAAATCGGGTCCTAGGCCTTTTTATCATTGAATACAACCTATTTCTTTGCTTGATTTTTAGTTTAATTTAATTAGCTTGTTTATTTTCCCTATCTAGTTTAGTTACTTAGTAATTCATAATCTATCTTGATACCTTGTCGACCTAACTAAACTTATCTACGTGAATAATCTAGTAATGCATTTCACTCCCCGTGATTCGACCCTCAAGTGCTACAACAACACCGTGCGCTTGCGGTATTTAAAACAACATATCACTGATCCATATAGACCGGTTAGCAATCCATGCATCCCGGCACACTATATAATCCACCAATACTTAATAGCCTGGTTAGCAAATCCATGCAAACTGGCACGCTATATACTCAATTAATAGTATCCATTCTCAAATCTCAATTCCAATATCATAATTCACCATTCAAGGTTCACACTGCATATTCCACAATTCAAACATGTCAATACCAATACACAATCATCAATTACATATAACTAATAGTGGAATAAGGATAAATCCCTACCTTTTAGCAAATTCCAATCACAACCAATCAAAATTAATCCTTCACAAATTCGATACCTACATAACATAATTATGTATAATTAATACATACTCAATCAATTAATCGTGCACTTAAGTTAGACTCATCACGTCCTAATAGTGATTCCAACTCAAAGACTTACTCTAACTTTACCGCTTTACATAAAAGTACAACCTCTTTGTAAAATTCATAATTAATTCATTAAAACTCCAAACGATGCAAAATCAATTGGTTTGGAACCCCAGGACTCTATGATACAACTCTTATTCACATACCTTCCTCAAATTCCAAACTTATTAAGGGTTTCCATACATATTTCCAACAACTGACGGAATTCGTCGTATAAAAAGTAAAGGCTCATAAAAAAAGTTAGAAACAATATTTTAGGGCAATTCCAAATTCTATTATCATCTAGACTCTTCAATGTTAATGTGAGTAAAAGTAAAAGACTTATTATAGTTTCGACATCTAAGTTAGGGTTAAGAACCATTCTTTACAACACTAGCAGATTGCGAGTTTTTTTGGATAGATGTTCATAAATAATTGCTGAGAACAAACGACAAGGAATTTGAATACGAAATTTGACATTCATAAACTAGATTTGAAATAAATATTAGTCTCTTGTCAAATTTTTGAAAATACAGACTTTAAGACGTACCTGTTTTTTAAAATAACCCCTTTTATAATTTATTTATTTTTTAAGTTACTCCTTTAAGATGCACTTTTATCAAAAATTGTTTCAAAACTCCAACTTAGGTGACTTATTCCGCCTGTTTTTGAACTTAATACGTTTGTGGCTTAGCTAATTTCTACTTTGAAAGGTATAACAATGGATAATAAATTCAAAAAAAAGACGGAATAAGTTACCTAAGTTGGAGTTTTGAAGCAATTTTTGATAAAAGTGCATCTTAAGGGAGTAATTTAAAAAACAATTATAAAAGAGATATTTTAGAAAACAGGTATGTAAAAGCGAGTAGTTGTTAATTGACTATAACTTTTATTTTTTTAACCTAATTGATGTGGGTGAGATTTACACACTTTTAATCCTCTCACTAGCCTCGTTTTGCATGTTTTTTGTGACAATTAAGGTCGTTTCGTATATTTTTAGTTTCCTATTTGCTATTCTATAAGGTTTAGTATCGTTCGTAGGAAAAGAGTGCTAACATCACATTTGTGGAGCATTTCGGAGAATGAAGGACAATCCCCACGAGCCTATGTTCAATCCCTACGGATTATGGGGCAGCAAGAATCAAGGGAAAGAAGAACCGGCTGAACTCGCACGAGTTTACCAGCAACTCGCACGAGTCTTTGAGTAGTGATCATCACTTCAAGGTCAATCCCCATATTCCCCACGAGCTCTTGCAAGACTCAAGTGCAGCTCATGGGGATTGGCCTTGAAGTGGGGGATCAGCCTTGAAGTGATGATCACTGCTCAAAGACTCGTGCGAGTTGTTAGTGAACTCGCACGAGTTCATGCTCAATTCGAGCGAGTTCACCAGCAACTCGCATGAGTCTTTGAGCAATGATTATCACTTCAAGGCTAATCCCCACGAGCTGCACTAGAGTCTTGCAAGGAGATGGATTTGTTTTATAGTTCTATACTTCATTTAAACTCTTAGTTAACTCTAAACTTGTACTTAATATAAATAGCCTAGTATTAGCACTAAATACCTTAGTTAATCCTTCCTTAATTTATCTTAGATCTTTTAGATACCACGTTTCTTCACCCTTCGCCAACCACCCAATGATGATTGGGCCGCATGCTTAATATACGAAGCGATATTATGACATTTCATTAGTTCATCGGAAAATGATCGTTCAAATAGTCGTGTCAACCCCTCTATTGTCATCTACGTGTCGATATGGTCATTTTGACAGTAATTAGAGTGCATTTGGAGTCCGGGTCAAAAACCGTCTTCATTTTCAAAAACCGTCTTCATTTTCTAAAAACCGTCTCAAATCTGAGTCGGGATATTTCTAGGAATCCTAAATAATATCTAAATATTTTTAAGATCTCGTAAAATATCTTATTTTGACGTAATAGGGTAATCAAATCCTTCCCAAACTCTAAAAATGCATAAAACTTCGCTGCTCAGGAGAAACTGCTCCAGGAGAGGACGCACAGCCTGCTGCGCCTTTTCCTGGGCCTGTTTCCAGCAATGTCCAGATCTTTCCGGTTTCCTTCCGTGTTTTAATCCTTTCAGAACTCCCACCTCGTGACTAGTATAAGTATAGGCCTTCGCCTCACATATTTTTCACGCGAGTGTCCGCCCTTCCATTCTCCCTTTGCATTCTACTCGACCACGTAAGCCCAGATCTTTCTGGGTACCAATCTCGTTTGCATAGACCGACCAACTTGACCACTACACCTAATCAATTTTAAATCAAACTTGTTACTCAATCCTTTTTCAAGGGCATCTTCATTTACATCGAGTTGAGCAATCACTAAAGTTGAATTAGTCAATCTCATTTCTTAAACATGTAAGTCTGAGGGTGTATTCCCACTTTGTACTTTATTTTCTTTATTTTTATGTAATGTAAGAGTCTATGTCACATACACGTCCAAATCCTCTTTTAAAATCTTAGTTTTTAAACCTTTTTTACGAGTCAGCAGAGAAAGACAGTCGAGAATAAACGCACAAACAGATGCGCCTTCTGGAAAAGACACAACACATGTTGCGCCTATTCCAGAGGCTCCTTATCTGTTCTTGCTTTTCTTCTTCTTCCTCGAGGATCCGCTCCTTCGGCTTTCTTTTATTTTCTTTTACGACATTCTTTAGCATGTATAATCTGACTAAATCACTTCCTTTGAGTCATATACTAATAATCTGTCTAAATTAACCAATAAATGTTAACAACCCGCGAGTTTGACTTTCACAGTCAGAAACCAACTCAAGAACCAAATCAATAGCTGATGCGCCTCTTCCAGAGGACGCAATTGTTGCTGCGCCTGTTCTGGGCTGATTTCTGCCTCTGATCTCGTCTCGTTTTGACGTAGCCTTTCTAAAACTCTTTCGAATGTGTTTATGACGTAAATTTGTTGTTCATCTCTTGTAATCTATTTTCTTTCATTTGTTTATCCGTTTTTACGTGTATATAAATATAAATATCCACTTTGACGCAATTGGATGCTAAATTATGTGTCAACCGACTTAGTCTAATTCACATGTTAGGATTATAAAATTGTTTGATGCGTTACATAAATATAAATTAATAACATATCGAGTATAAATGACATTCTCTGATCATTAGTAGAGGCCGCTATCGAGGCGGGCGAAATTAGGTGTTCTAATAAGAGCTTCCTAGTACGTACCCTCACCCCTTTGTAACACCCTCATACACCAAGGTGCCTTACCAAGACCACCCTCGCATATGGAGATGCTACCATCTCAGTTGTTTGAGGTACAGTATATTAAAGGAGACCATAAAGAAACACATTTAAAGTTTAATAGTTAAAGTCGTACAACAAAACTCTAAACTAAGGTATTACAACTGTGATAACCAAAACCAAAACCAAACATATCCAAATGTTATAATGAAAATAGTGGAAGACTATCTATCTAAAACTAGGTGGTGACTCCATCCCGTCATGCCCCGCGAGCTATCTCATGCATACCTGCTAATCAACTGCTCACCATCCCCGAATGGATCACCATAGTTTTCAAAACACATAAACCGGGTCAGTTACTGAATAAACAAAATAAGAATCATACGCAAACCATACATCACATACCAACTATACAACACAGTCTCCAAACTCCACATCACACCGAACACCTGACTACACACTAAATGTGTACTCCTGCCAGATTACCCATCGCAACATGTAATCCACTCCGCCAGTGGGGACCGCAGCCTTACCACCTAAACCCCGCTTAAAACCATAGAGTGAATAACCCAATGATCATTATTGTGCACATCCCCCGTGTGATGGGAACCACAAGGGGCGAACAAGGGCGTGAAGCCAATCCCGCAAATTACTCCACTCACTCGAGGGCGCACCTCACGAACCACATACAAACAATACAACAACCATTCCACAATATGCTAAAAATGCCAATATCAATAATGTAAGAACCACCACCATACAATCATGCCACACAACATTCTTATACCATTTAAAGAGTAACCGAGTAGGGAAAACCCTACCTTTTCGCATTCCGCTGCAGCCAATCAACCAAATGTACAAGAGTACCACATCTTCACCTACAACAATAATCAATAACTACACATCATAATATGATTTATACCCAAACCCCCAAATCACCCAAATTAGGGTTTAAACAAAATTAACAAATCAACATAAAAATGACATAAGGATCTTACCCACAATACGACGATAAAAACGGTATAAAAATCCCTACAACTGGTGACTCTACTAGAACCTATAGACATCAATATGTCAAACGATCTCCCATCGCATAGGAAACACCCAGCAGCAAAGCATCCATAACATCAACTAAACCTGCAAATCAACCTGCCCACCATCCCCGAATGGATAATCACAGTTTGGAAAACATAAACGGGGTCAGTCAACTGTACAACAATGTAATATGATAGTAAACATAAAAAACCACAGTAACCATAACCCATCTCCATACACCATAGTAACCAGTAACTGACTACACCCCGGGTGGTGTAGCCGTGCCAGGTTACCCATCGCAACGGGTAACCCTCGTTGCCAGTGGGGACCGCAACCATACCACCAACTCCAATATCAATATCCATATCATCATCATACATTAATATAACTCAATCATAAAGGAGTAGCAAAGATCGTCACATTGTACTACATATTATTCTACAATCAACTGAGTAGGGAAACCCTACCTGGACAGCAATCCGAGAAGCACCAATCCACGCATACACAATCACGGGATAACTCTATCGATCCCTACAACGATGGTAAAACCAGATTACACACAACGAAAACCCTAACCTAAGACTTACAGATGGTGACAGTGACATACCTTATCAGACGATCGGATAACTAGGCCGAAACCGACGGACGCATCCACTCCCATGGTGGTCTCCTAAGTAGAGGCTAGAAAGGTAGATAGAGAGGTGAAAGGTGGGGGAAGGAGTGTTCTGGTTTTAGGGTTGCGGAAATGAAAGAAATGAAATGATTCTAAGTTATGACTTCCGCATATCATTATATTATGCCGTCACCCGCGCACTCGGTCGAGTGCCAACATACTTGACCGAGTCAGCCGCACTCGGTCGAGTGCCCCACACTCGACAGAATGTCCTACACCAGGTCGAGTCCATGCGTTTATAAAAACGAGTTCTAACATGGTCAAAGGCACTTAAGGTCAGTCAACGAGTCCCCCGATGGGACGGGTATTACAGTCTTCCCCCTTAAAAAGAACTTCGTCCTCGAAGTTCGACTCCCCGATACCAAAATTGGTTTGTCCAAACGCACTCGATACTATTATGACTCACCTAATCATCACCATCCGCTAGTCTCCACTCCGTATCACTTCCATCTATCCTGTTTCATACATAAGCGTCATGCAACACATACTATATAGTAACTTGTTGTGATAACTTACCTTGTCATACCACTCACATAAAACATGCATACATACATACATAACACTCTATACCACATAACATGATACTACAACTCTTTTAGTGAAACATGTAGCTCAAACTTCATCCTCGCGTGCAAAGCACTCTACCCCCGTTAAAAGGAACTTCGCCCCCGAATTTCACCCTCCGAGCGGTCAAGGACAAAAGTCATGCTAGTTTTACACTATTTCCCTACATATGGAAAAGGTACTAACCAACAACGTTGAAAACATGGTCGGTCAGAGACTCAAGGTTGAATGGTATGGGTTACCCCTGACATGATGTACCCAACAAAATTGTTACCTCCTCATGACCGTTTCCTAAGCAAGACCATACCTCATGACCATTACTAAACCAAACGCTACATAACTATCCAAGCTATACCATACAAGCATAACATAATATAAGTTAAAAAAAACTCGTACTCGGTCGAATTAAAAACACTCGGTCGAGTAGCAGACACTCGGTCGAGTATGTCGAACTCGGTCGAGTGCTCTGCGTACTCGGTCGATTAGCCACATATCAGAATACTGTCCAAACACTGGAAACAGGGTACTCGGTCGAGTGCAATTGGTACTCGGTCGAATGCGCTCTACTCGACCGAGTCCCTCCTGTGTACTTGGTCGAGCACTCAACTAAAAGATTTTCCAACAAAGCTAACATTCCCATCCACCAATATTACCTAGCATAAATACCAGTCCGGTGTCTCGAAACCACCTAACCTCAGATACTAATAAATAAGAGCCTAAGAACAAAATAAATCCTGGCCTTATGGCCCCATACAACATCCTGAAGTAACGTTTTGTGCCACTAGGCACCAATTCGATAAAAGTGCAACAAAACAAACAGAAGACATGAACTCAAAGGTGGCTATCTGGGTCATCGTCCATCGCATCCTCATGCCCCGCACCTAAGGATCCCGCAACATCATACCCTCCTCTATAGCCCGATGGTGCAACCTTTCCCAACCATCCTCCCTGCGCATCAAGCTGACTCCCGAAATTGGATCCCCACGGACTGGTGAGTTATCCTCTCTCAAAGATCTATGACGCACCCCAGGCAGATGGGTCCATCCCGTAGCAGTGGAAGACACCATTGTCATCTTCAGGTCCCCTCCACCATGCTGGCTGAGCAAGGTTCGTCCCTATGCTTTGCTGCTGAGTCATCTCATGAAGGCTCCTCAACACCAAGGTTTTAGACAACCGCTCAGTCAACTCACTCACTTGCATCTGTGAATCATGTACCATGGGATACCCCGGATACTAATAAATGGGACCTCTCTGCGGTACATAAGGGGTCTCCTCGGGTACCTCTCTCATAGCTCTAGTCCCCCTAGGTGCTCGGGTCATCTGAGTAGCCTTCCCCCGTCCAGTGGTCAGTATAGGCTCCAACATGTCATGAACCACATTCCCCGGGATGAGGTAAGTCTAGTGAGGTGGAGCCAGGTAATCAGTTCACTCCTTAAGGTTCTAGGTCTCAGGAAGGTTAGCCGGGTCGGGTAACCTCATCCATAACGTGCCCCTCACTCTCTAAGCTAAAGTCTTATCATCCAATACCCTTAGCCATTTCTGACGCAGAAAGTACTCCTTATCTAACGCCGGCACATTCTTGAACATCGCCGAAAAGTCGGGAGAGGGCTCAAAATTGGCCAACCTATGGGCCAACCGGGTCGCTATGGCCCCACAGCTAAGATGACGGTGATGTGACTGGGCCATAACCGCCAAACTAGAACGCACAATAGCCGGTGCACTATAGTAGAACCTTGTCTCTCTCTGTGGGTTTAGGTAAGACATAAACAACATCACCTCGTGAGAATTAAGCTTACTCACGTTACTCCTCGTATACAGCAGACAGGTCATCATCCTCAGAAAAATCTTTAGGGTCACGTGTTAAACGTCGTTGATAAGCATGGCACTAACATTGGTTGCGGTACCGGTCAGTAAGGAAAGATACTCACTATCCCTGCACTCCTTAGCCACATCAAGGTAATGATCTGCGGTAGGATTCTCCAACCCTAAATGTTCGGTTATATCCTCCATGGTCAGGTTAAAGTCGTTGTTCATCAGTCGGAAATGGCAAGTCTCCGCATCTTCCATTATAGGAGAAAGATCTCATGAACTCCAGGGTGAGGAAATCGTAGGAATGCTTCTTCAATTTATACAACCCCGTCAACCCCAAGGTCTCAAAGATGTCCCTCATGTCAACCTCAATCCCCAACTCCACCAAAATACTCGTGTCTACACACCTAGTAGCCCGGATGGTACGAGTCATAAGGGAAACAAAGACCTCTCGCTGGCTAAAATTATCGAACACAATATATGGGTACTGGCCCACAGGTGGAACCGTAGGACCTTGGCTCCCTTGTCCCCTCTCGGCAGCATTTTCGGCCCTAGTTCTCTTGGTAGGTGGTCGGGTGGCGTTAGCTCTCGCCATGCTCCAAGAAAAGTGAAGTCTTAAGACGGATTTTTCGCTCAAAATACTCAAAATCGATTGCAAACATTGATAACATTAACATCCTATAGCCTTTTCTAGTCTTAAAAGGGGAGTTGAAGTATCAAAAACCAAACTTTTGAGTGAAACCCTAGAAAATCCGAGTTCAATTATTACAATATTTGGCTCAAAATTTCGATTTCCAGCATCAAAACAAGAGCTAAAACAAGTTTTATCATCATCTACAACATGAACCTAAGCATAAAACTATGGCTTCTACTTCTAATTTGGGGATTTCGTTACCAAGTATAAGGAACTAATGAAAATAACATTACCTTGCAAATTTGAAGAGAATGAACAAGAAAAGGATGATTAAGATTGAGTTGAGATGTAGTATCAAAAGATCCTTCAAGCTTTTGATGTGAGAAATCAGTTTGAGAGTGTTTGGGAAAGAGTAGAATTTGAGATGTGTCGAAAATAAGGAGGAAAAGGGGGTTTATTGTAAGGTTCTTTAACCCACTTATTAGACTCTTCTAACATTGGTCTAAGTTACTTGTTAAATTAGATGATGAGAATCTTGTTGCATGCAAACAAAACAAGAATAAAGAGAGAAAACAATATTTTCCTTACATTGGAATAGAGGAAAATATGGGCACAAGGAAGGACTCCTTCCA
>VHZZ01005267.1:30737-41216 GCA_009801015.1 Silene noctiflora
TTCCCGTCTTACTTATTTATTTTATTATTTAATTTTCTCCTTGATTGTAATTATCGTTCATTACTATTTTTATTATTTATTATTATTATTTAACTTTAATTATTTCTGAAACGTAAAATATTCATATAATTCATATAAAATACGGGGTATTACACATTGCCATCACTACGATAACCCCACAACAATACTATCAAAACCCTCAATTAACCCAATCTAGTGTTAACACGAATACCAAAAAGCAATAAAGGTGAGAATTAGTACTTACCAAACCGATTGACACAAGAACTAGAGAAATTCGATGACCAAAATGCTAGATCTTTGCTTGGTTGATGATTAGTGTAATTAGTGAGAGTTTAGAGACTGATTTTAGGTTTAGAAATGTGATTTACGATTTGATTATCCATTTTATAACTCCTTAATCATTCTAATCAAAACCGCGCAAAACACGACTCCAGACCGAACACTCGGTCGAGTGTCCCACTTACTCGACCAAGTACATCCTACTCGAACGAGTGAAACACTAACTCGGTCAAGTGACCTCACTCGGTCGAGTGACCCCATGTCAGTAGCCTGATAAGAACATCCAACAGTCGCACTGTAACACCCCCGATTTTCCGTTTATCGTCTTAAAACGTTTTAATATTTTTATTAAGACTAATTATGTTTTAAAACTTATTTTTGGCAAAAATATAATTTTAGAAATATAATAATATTTATAAATATGATAATAATGTTCGTCTTAAGTGTATAGTAACTTTGAGACGTATTTTTTGCAAAAATCGACTTAAAATGAGTTGCTTTGGGCTTAAGCATGTTATTGGGCCTATTTACTACCATTTCCTCTATACAAACCCTCAATCTATGTTCATCTTCCTCCCTCCAAATTTCTGAAATTTCTCTCCAGGAAACCACCATTGAAGCTCTTATATTTGATGGACCAAAACCTTCATATCTCTCTCAATTCTCAACCAAATTCTTCCATTTCTCTCCAATTTCTTCCTCTTCTCATCTTCCTTCTTTCTAATTTAAGTAAGAAAGTTACTCTCTTTGTTGGTAAATATTAGAACCCATCTTTCTAGGGGTTTTTCAAAATTGACCCTTTTAATTGTATTGTGTTTCTAGGAAGCAACTTGGACAACCCAGAAGAAGACTCGTTCGAGATTGACGATTCTTTGGAAGATTGAAGTGAATAGTAGGTAATGGTTATAAGTTACTCGACATCTATGTCCAAATTTACGTGTTTATATGTTGTAGTTACTCACATGTGTGTTAAAGCATGATTCTTTACATGTTTCACATGTTTGATGTTGAATAAGTTAGTGGGTGCAACCATCTTATGGTTGCTGGAGAAATTTCTAGTCTTTTGGTTACATGAATGTTAACATGGATGAATTGGGTTAGTTACATGAATGAATTAGTGTGTAAATCATCTTGTTCATGCTTATTGTTGATGCTTAATCATGTCATGAAAGTAGGAGTTCAGAATTATTGGATTTGACGAGGAATTGTGTGGAATTGAGTTGAATATCGTGTACTGAGGTGCCCAGCTGGTGGGCCGGTAGCCGGTTCTCTGGCCGGCTGGGAGGTCCCTGTAAGTTGGTGCAATTTTTGTGAAAAATTTGGTGTACGTTTAGTCCCAGCCGGTGGGCCGGCAGCCGTTCCCCTGGCCAGCTGGGAAGTTTCTGTAACATTTTGTGAAAATTAAGTCGTGTTTGTATTTTAGGTGTGTCCCGGCAGCCGGTGCCCAGGCCGGCTGGGAGGTTTCTGATGTTGTTCTTCCTATTTCACGTGTAGCCTAGTGCTCAGCTGGTGGCCCACCCGGCTGAGAGCCCTCTGATTGTCAATTTTCCCTCTTTCTTATATGCCTTACAAATGGAAATTTTATGGTTTGAATATGTTTTATTCTCATGAAATATTGTAGTATATTCATGTATGAGTTATAATTCATTCATTTTGTATCTACTTATCATATTTCAAGTAGGAGTGTTTCGTTGCATACATTTACTTGAAATGAATTGTATTCTTGTGAGATCGACATGTTGCTAAATTTCTTGCGTAACTTGTCTTTACGCCCTACTTGTGTTGTTTGCAAAGTGTGAGTTTAACTCTTTCCATTTCCACCTACTTCGGAACGTTTACCGATTGTGGGGTACTCGACTTTCGTTTGTCGATCGAGTCTTGGATGTGAAACGTTTATCGCATGTCATTCGGGAAACGTTTATCCCGAGAGTTTGACCACGTTTAGACTAAGACCGTATTATTATTGTAGTCCTACTAAGAGGAATTGAGTCTAGAGTAGTAAGGATTTGTTATGTGACTTGAATGATTGCATATGCCATTTCTCATTTGAATCCGTACTTGTGCATTTCTTATTTCCTTGGTGACTTGAGTTGTACTCTAGATGTGATCTTTCCTTTCCTATGTTGCTTCTTTCTTGCTCGTATTTGCATTTCATTTGTTAAGTAATACCTCATCCGCATTGCTATGAAAGGTATCCGTGCATCCTTTATTATGCTTGTTTAAATGAGTCTATTTATGTTCATTATGACTAAATGAGGCTAGGAGAATCTTGAGTTACTCCCCACTGCCCGTGGCTTTCATTTTTACATGAATGACAGGTTTGTGGATGTTTTTGTGGAGAAAGACGTGTGAGCTAGCGAGTACTTAACCTTGGACCTTACGTATAATTTTCTAAACTTATTTATTCTCATTTGTCTCTTCGTAGGATATCTTTTCCCCAATTCGACTATTAGTCTATAAAACCATTGGGTGGTAACGCCCTTACACTTGTTTATTTATGTTTTAGTGAACTCTTGTGTTTTTAACTTAAAAAGTTTCAAAATTTTCATAATTTCGACTACATTCCGCTTTTAAATTGTTACGTTTATCGCGGGGGTTCATAGTTGGTATCAGAGCATTAGTGCTCCCGACACACACACATGTACCCAAAACTTAAATGAGAACTTGATCTTGAATATTGAACGAGAGATGGGTTGAATTAAGGACCTAAGTTGGTAGTTTTCTTGTGAATGCTCTTTGATAGGTGCTAACTTGTTTGATTTTGCGCCTTGAGAAGATGGTGCGACCATCCAATGTGGAGAATACCATCATGCAAGCTCTTGCTCAAATCCTCCAAAATCAACAAAGTGTCAACCCCGTTCCACTCGCTCAACAAGGAGGAAACCGACAAGAAAGTTTTGCTTGGATTGCAAGCCAACTTGTGAGGAACAATGCTAGGACCTATGGAGGAGAAGTGGATCCAATGGAGTTATCGTAGTGGTTTCGTGATATGGAGAAGAACTTGTCTCTCTATGAATTACAAGACAAGGACAAGGTGAAGCTAGCCTCTCACTTTCTTGTGAAGGAAGCCGATCGGTGGTGGACTATAATCGGTCCTACCGCTACTCAAGACCCCTTCTTTGATTGGAATCGCTTCAATACCCTCGTTGAGACTCACTTCTACCCTAAGAAGCTCAAACAACAAAGGTTGAAGGAATTTATGGAATTTAAGCAAGGAAAGCTCTCCGCTCAAGAGTATACCGATAAGTTCAATGATCTTGCTCACTTTTCCGCCAAGTTCGTGAAGGATGAAGAAGACCGTGTCTACTTCTACAAGAATAAGTTGAATCCTAAGGTGGAGAGTATGGTGAGAACAAACTTCGTGTCTTTTGTGGAAGTCTATGATGATGCTAATTGGGCCTAAAGTTCCTTGAAAGCTATTGAAGAAGAAGTTAAACCCCATGTTGCTTCTCAATCTCATCACCCCAACTTCCATGGTAAGAGACCCTTTGTGCCTTCTTCTACATCAAGCTATGCCAACAAGAAGAGGTTCGTACACAGAGGACAAGTGTCAAGTGGACAAGCTTCCCAACTAAGCAACAACAACAACCTTGAGAAGCCTCGCACGTGCTTTACTTGTAGGCAAGATTTTCACCCCGGAGTTGGATGCTATGGTAGGCCGTTGGTTTTCTACTATTGTAAGAAGTCCAGTCATCGCATAAATGCTTACCCCGAGAAGAAGAATTCTTATTCTACAATCGCTAAGCCAAGAGGAACCATCTTTGTCATGAGCCGAGCCGAAGCCGCCGCTCATCCTGATATCATTACAGGTATGTTTTTCATTGTTGTTAAACCTTGCCTTACTCTTATTGATACCGACGCATCTTTATCTTTTATAACCTCCTTTGGAAAAGTTAGCCCTTGAGCTTATTCCTAGTGAATATAACCTTATATCTTTACCATCCGGAGAGATTGTTTCTTGTTCCCTCTCCTATCCCAATGTTCCTATTTCGATTTCGGGAACTAATTTCCCCACTAACCTACTTCGTTTTCTCCTTGAGGAATTCAATGTAATTTTGGGTATGGATTGGTTGACTAAGTACTATGCAAGATTCGAGTGTAGTGGCCAAAAGGTTTATCTCAAGAGTCCTTTAGGGGCCCATGTGACCTATAAGGGAACCCGTTCCCTAATGGATGTGAAGCTAATTTCCGCTTTGAAGTTGGTAAGTATGTTGAGGAAAGGAGACCAAGCCTTCTTGTGTGTAGTAACCTCTACCGATGTTTTGTTATAAAAGCTTGAAGAGGTGCCCGTTGTTTGTGAATTCGCCGATGTTTTTTCCCGATGAGTTGCCCGGAATTCCGCCCGAGCGTTATGTAGAGTTTTCTTAGAACCTTGTGCTCGGAACCGATCCCATTGCCAAAGCCCCTTATCGTATGGCGCCGATCGAGTTGAGAGAGTCAAGATTGCAACTTGATGACATGATAGAGAAAGGATTCATTCGACCTAGTGCCTCACCTTGGGGTGCTCCCGTTCTTTTTGTGAATAAGAAAGATGGATCCATGAGACTTTGTATCGATTACCGTGAACTTAACCGTGTCACCATCAAAAACAAGTATCCTCTACCAAGGATTGAATAATTCTTTGATCAACTCAAAGGTTTTTATACGTTCTCCAAGATTGATTTGAGATCCGGTAATCATCAAATTCCCGTTCGTGAATCCAGTATCCCTAAGACCACCTTTAGCATGAGATATGGACATTTCGAGTTTAAGGTGATGTCCAGTAGTTTGACCAATGCTCCCGCTATCTTCATGGACCAAATGAACAGAACTTTTATTGAGTTCTTGGATAAGTGTGTTTTGGTTTTCATCGATGATATCCTTGTGTTTTCTATGTCTGAGGAAGAGCATGCCGATCATCTTTGTACCGTGTTAGGAATCCTTCGCGGTCAAATGTGGTTTGCCAAGATTTCAAAGTGTGAGTTTTGGTTGTCCAAGGTTTCTTTCCTTGGTCATGTTATATCTAAGGATGGTGTTATGGTGGATCCTTCCAAGATTGATGCCGTAGTGGAGCAGAAGAGTCCTACCGATGTTGGTGATGTCCGAAGTTTCTTGAGTTTGGTGGGTTATTACCGTCGTTTTGTGAAAGATTTATCCAAGCTTGCTAGACCGATGACTCAA
Source organism: Silene noctiflora (assembly GCA_009801015.1). Classification (NCBI taxonomy): domain Eukaryota; kingdom Viridiplantae; phylum Streptophyta; class Magnoliopsida; order Caryophyllales; family Caryophyllaceae; genus Silene; species Silene noctiflora. The sequence goes on from VHZZ01005267.1 coordinate 36,198, forward strand.
ATTTTGAAGAAAGAGACCAAGTTTGTATGGACCAAACCTTGTGAAGATTCGTTCTAAGAGTTGAAGAGCAGGTTAACTTCCGCTTCCATGTTGACCTTGCCCGAGGATGGAGTAGATTATGATGTGTATTGTGATGGGTTTAGGTTGTGTACTCATGGAAAATAGAAGAGTTGTTTCCTATGCTTCGTGACAATTAAGAGTTCATGAAGTGAACTACCCTACTCACGACCTTCAGTTAGCCGCCGTCGTTCATGCTTTGAAGATGTGGAGACACAACCTCATTGGACTTCATTGTCGTATCTACACCGATTATAAGAGTTTGAGGTATATCTTCACCCAAAAGGATTTGATTATGAGACAACGACGATGGTTGGAGTTGGTGAATGACTATGATCTGGAATTGATTTATCGTGAAGGAAAGGCAAATGTGGTTGCCGATGCCCTTAGTAGGAAGTCGTCTCATTCGTTAAGCGCTTTTCGCGTGCTTCCCGATGACCTTTGTGCCAAATTTCGTAAGTTGAGTTTGCAATTTATGGAGAGTGGCCTTGACTATCTTGGTGTTATGGTTGCCGAACCCGTTTTCTACCGTGAGATTCGTGATGCCAGAGTGGATGATGCTACTTTCAAAGGTTTTCAGGCCAAGCTTCTTGAGAGAAAATTATGTGTCTAATACTTATATGATTTATCCCCCTATTTTAGCTCGGTTTTACATGTTTATTGCACTAATATTAGTTTTTATTTGAGATAATCCTGTGTTCTAGATATATTACTTGTGTTTAGTGTATTTTGTAGGAAATGTAGCTTTCGGTAGCTATTTCCCGTCAAATGTGGAAGTATGAAGTTCACAAGGCTAAGTGGAAACTAAGATGGATCATGCATGCAAATTATCTTGGATTGATGTAAGAAATGGCCCAAATGATTGAGAAATTGCAAATGTAAACAATTGAGAAATGAAGTCCAAAAGGAGGTCCAAGTAACACATGTGGAAAATACAACTTAGGATCCCTTAAAGATTCCACAAAAATGCATTTACCCGGGCGCCTAAATATGCTTTAAGGCACCAACATTGGATTCCCGGGCCATTAAATATGGCTTTAAAGCCATAAACCGGAAATCACACGACCCCGATAGTGGTGGTCTGTCCCCGATCGGGGTGAGCTTGATGTGGATTATGAACATTTCACTCCTAAACTACTATATAAGGAGAGCTAGGTTCCGGTTTCTAGGACATCTTATCATCATATATCATATTATACATTTCTTTCTCTTAGTCTTTTCTCTTAGCATTTCAGAAAATAGTCATTATTTTACATTTTGTAATCACACAATCATTTAGTTCTAATTACAATTTCTATATAAGTTCTTTGGTTTTACATATTCTTCATTTGCAATCTCATTTCGGTAATCTATTTCCTTCTAGTATTTACATTGTTATTTCCTTAGTTAGTTTATTTAGTTATCACATTTTCATATCGTTGTTTAGTTATTAGATATCTACAATTCATTTTAGTAATTTACTTTATACTTTCATGCAATTTACATTTAGCATCATCAAAGCATTTCTATCATCACTAGTATTCCATCATTAGTTCATCATTTTATTTATATCAATTAGCTTAGCTTATATCTACATTTCCTTATTTCCCCTTTAATTATTATAATCATCTCATTATGTTTATGCAATTCATTTCATATTTAGATTTTGTTATTTACATTATAAGTGAGTAGTTTTATTTTGTCTAGGGAATAAGGGGAGTCATGCATTAGTTTTTATTTTATCATGTTATATTAAAACGTTATAATATTGCATAAATGTTTATACACATGTTTGTTTTGTAATTGCTAATTTTAGTTTATTGATCACAAACTTTGGTTAAATGTGTTAATACATTCTATAAGTCGAGAGGCACGGATTTGTATTAGACTAAGCAAGTTGTAGTAGACCGACCTAACCATAACGAGAGTTCGTTAGGACCCGATCTAAGGCCGACATTAATATCAAGAGGTGGTTGTCTATAGGCCTAGATATTTATCTTTGTTATTGTATTTCTAATTTAACATGAGTCGTATTTTCTATGAATGTGTGACCCGACTCCCCTAGACTCTTTTATTAATATTTTTTTTACATCATTTTTATTAAACGTTATAATCACCAAATTCAAAAAAAAAAAGAGATAACTCGACCTTGTAAAAACCTATTCATAGCAATTCGTAAGCACATCCATTTCTATGTGGATTCGACCCCTACATACTACATTAATTTGTTGCCAAGTCTAGTGACTTTATTTTTGCTAGGTGTGCGACCGCCAAGTCAGAAAAGCTAAGGATTGTGAGATCAATTCTAATGTATATCTCCGTTATCGTGGCCGCTTGTATGTCCCCGATGCCGTTGAGTTAAGAAAGAGAGTTTTTGATGAAGCTTATCTATCCCGTTATTCGATTCACCCCGGAGGAGACAAGATGTACAAAGACTTGAAGCTTCAATTTTGGTGGCCTAACATGAAGAATAATATTGTGTCATATGTTGGAAGATGTCTCACTTGTCAACAAGGGAAGATTGAGCATAAGAGACCCTAAGGTTTGCTACAACCCTTATATGTTCCTTTTGTGGAAATGGGAATCCATCTCCATGGATTTTGTTTTGGCGTTACCCAAGACCGTAGGTGGAAAAGATGTCGTTTGGGTAATTGTGGATAGATTGACCAAATGTTCTAGGTTCATTCCTATTAAAGAGACTTGGAATTTGGATCGTCTTGCTAGTGCCTATGTTGAGGAAATTGTTCGTTTCCATGGTGTTCCAAAAGAGATTGTATCGGATCGTGACCCTGGGTTTTGCTCTAGATTTTGGAAAGCTTTGCAAGAAGCTATGATAGTAAGTTGTTGATGATTACCGCTTTTCATGCCGCTACCGATATATAAACCGAGGGAACCATTCAAACCCTTGAAGATTTATTGCGTGGTTGTGCCCTAGACTTTCATGCTAGTTGGGAAAATAGGTTACCATTAGTGGAGTTTTCTTACAACAATAGTTATCATGCTTCTATCAATATGGACCCTTATGAAGCCTTATACCGAAGAAAGTGTCGTAGTCCAATTTGTTTGGATCAAGCAAGTGATGTTCGTGATTTAGGACTCGACAAGCTAACAGAGATGGTTTACCATATGAAGCTCATCCGAGATAGAAAGAAAGCCGCTCAAGAAGCCAAAAGTCTTATGCCGATGTTCATCGTCGACCTTTGGAGTTTGAAGTTGGTGATAAAGTTTTCGTGAAAGTGTCCCCTATGAAAGGATTAAAAAGATTTGGAGTCCAAGGAAAGTTGATTCCAAAGTACATTGGACCTTATGAGATTGCGAAAATAATTCGTGACGTAGCTTACATGTTGGATTTGCCCCCGAGTTTGGGTAAAGTTCATGATGTTTTTCATGTGTCTCACCTTAGGAAATACATTAGCGACCCTAGTCATGTGTTGCAAAAAAAGATTCCCAAGCTCGAGCCTAGTCTATCTTTTAAAGAGAGACGGATTCGTATCTTGGACAAGAAGGATAAGATGTGGAGGAGTAAGGTTGTACCTTTGGTAAAAGTTTTGTGGATGTGTGGTAATGTGGAAGAGGAGACGTGGGAACCTGAAGCTTTTATGCATAGCAAGTACCCTAGTTTGTTCGCGTGAGGTAATATCCCTTGCTTCAAGTTTCAAGGACGAAAATTTTTAAAAGGAGATAAGATTGTAACACCCGCGATTTTTCGTTTATAGTCCTAAAACGTTTTAATATTTTTATTATGACTAATTATGTTTTAAAACTTTTTTTTGTTAAAAATATAATTTTATAAGTATAATAATATTTAGAAATATGATAATAATGTCCATCTTAAGTGTATAGTAGCCTTGAGATGTATTTTTAGCAAAAACCAACTCAACATGAGTTGCTTTGGGCCTAACCATGTTATTGGTTCTATTTACTTTCATTTCCTCTACACAAACCCTCTATCTCTGTTCATCTTCCTCCCTCCAATTTTCTGAAATTTCTCTCCAAGAAACCACCATTGAAGCTCTCATATTTGAAGGACCAAAACCTTCATATCTCCCACAATTCTCAACCAAATTCTTCCATTTTCGCGCCAATTTCTTCCTCTTCTCATCCTGCTTCTTTCGAAGTAAGAAAGTTACTCTCTTTGTTGGTAAATCTTAGAACCCGTCTTTCTAGGGTTTGTCAAAATTGAACCTTTTAATTTTATTGTGTTTCTAAGAAACAACTTTGACAACCCGGAAAAAGATTCGTTCGAGATTGACGATTCTTTGGAAGATTGAAGTGCAAATAAGGTAACTGTAACACCCTACGTAATTGAAGAGGTCCAGTGATAAGCTTAAATGRCTAGTGCTTAAAGGGATTGAAATTACTACTCATATCAACAAAGTGCACTTTCCTTTCTGGTCATCCATGCAAAAGAACTCCAAAGTTAAGCGTGCTTGACTGGGAGTAGTGTTAGGATGGGTGAACTCCTGGGAAAGTTCGCTGGATGTGCATGAGTGAGGACAAAATGCGCTGGAAAGGACCCGTGTTGATTTGTGGGCCATGTACACAGCCTGGCGAGCTATCATTAGCAACCGCTCCCGACCCAAGGTTTGGGTCGGGGTGTTACAAGTGGTATTAGAGCAACCCTGCGACCATGTGGTGATGGGAGGCAGTGGTTATACGCACCCGGAGGCAGTTTTTATACGCTCTATTGTGATCACCCACCTAGCGGGAGAGGAATCTAGGGTAGCGGTTATGCTCCTAGGCGCAACGAGGACGTTGCATTCTTCAAGTGGGGGTGATTGTAACACCCCACATAATTGAAGAGGTAGTGATAAGTTTAAATGAATAGTGCTTAAAGGGATTGAAAGTACTACTCATATCAACAAAGTGCACTTTCTTTTCTGTTCAACCATGCAAAAGAACTCCAAAGTTAAGCGTGCTTGACTGGGAGTAGTCTTAGGATGGGTGACCTCCTGGGAAGGTTCCCGGGATGCGCATGAGTGA